>JAGVSP010006447.1:0-12734 GCA_022494985.1 Micrasema minimum
TTAATAATTCTGTTTACACAATATTATCGAATTAAAGTTTAAATTAAGTACGTCCTGTTAATATAAACAGTGTTTACTTTATGTTTGTAAAAATAGTTATTTGATTGAATACATTTTATCGATCATGAAGTCATTTGAAATTTTTCAGTGCATTTTCAGCATTGTTTAAGGAGGTAAGGCATGGGTTTAGTGTCCCCAGGTAATGGTACAGTGGGCGCATTTAGGAAAACGGGATAAAAATAGTGAGAAAACGACCATAACCGCGAGCTATTAATAATCCAGCGTCGCAAAATCGCTTCCTCGAATGTCAAGCGTCATTCAAATTATGGAATATATGGAACATCGCGCCACGCACTTCCATAGCGGTTGAAAGAAGCGAGACGAGCATGCGTACAAAGGACTATAGTAAGTAGCACGCACAAATAAATGACAGTGCAAGGAGTGCAAGCTGTATTATTTGTAAACAGTTTGTCCGTCCCTGTCTGGCGCGCGCTGATTGGGCGGGAAGCGTGGGGCCTGCCGGCAGCTGTGCGCGCCAACTGCCGCCACCGCCGTAGTACGTCCGCCCGCCGTCCACAGCCCACAGCCCACAGCCCTCGGTCCTCAGTCACCCCCCGAGCGCGCGACGAGCGGGACCGCGCCACCATCTCTCCCGTGTGCGTGTCCAGTGCGTGTATGCGCTACACACTACTCGCCACTCCGCTAGCGCTAGTGCGACACATCAAGGAAAACGCTTTACACACTAACAGGTACGAATCCTTTCACTTTTCTCTGGAAAACTTCCCGAAATGTCAACATTTCAAGCTCGCCGGAATTGCGCAAATTTGTTGTTTTCTGTTATTTTTCATGTTTATGTTGTTATTAGCGCTGTTGTTGTGTTGTTATCCCTCAGAATAAGCTAAGCAAACACGAATACAGCCGTTTTAATAGTGTATTGCATCTGTCAGAATAGGAAAGTAGGAAAACATGCACGAAGTGAAGTTGTTTTACGAGTAGTTTAGGGTTTCCCGCCGGCCCGCACTCTTCCGGTGCGGTGCGGAGGTAGGCAGGGGCGGGAGCGGGAGCGGGAGCAGGCAGTGTGTGTGTGCCGTGTGCTCGTACTGTACCACCGCACACCACCACACACCACACTCGGGGGCTGCACACACCGCTACACTCTCACCTTTCCTCTCCACCACCAATACTCTTGCACGTGTTATTACACATTTATTCGACATTAAAGCGGAACTCGGTTTTTGTGTTTTTTTCAACAAAACTCGAGAACCGGCACTGAAAAGAAAATCGAGGGGAATTTTTATGCGCATTATGTGTTAATAACGTGACTTTTAATTATATCTACCTTCATAATATACAAAATATAAACAATTGATTGTTTTCGCAAAACATGTAAAAACAAATCTTACCATTCACAGTTTCACTAATAGGTGTAGGTAACTGTGATTAAATACCTGTGTCCATTTATTTACACTATTTATATTGCATGTTGCCCTTAATATATGTAATGAAAAGCGCGGGGAATATGTATTAAATATAATATAACATTACTTACACAAATTGGTAACCATGCACACAACATGCCTACATGCTGAATGATATAATATAATATCCATTGTTTAGATTTAACATGGCATTTTTCTGCTCAACTAATTACACCGCTTCTAACGAAAATTCTGTAGTAAATCAAATATATCTTTACAAATTGGTAAAAACTTTTAAAATCACTTCGAATGAAAGGATAATCACCCATAAATTATAAGTTCGCTAGTATCCTGTAGTAATGTATACCTACATAGTGTGTGATGCCTATCAACATAAATGTACAACATCTATGTAAGTAGGTGCGTTAAATTAATTACCTTCGCCAAATTTCGGCCGGTGTGTGTGTGAACCAATTTTACATGTTTTTATAGCACACTCGTGTTTTCCACATGAGGTAACACAAGGAAGAAGGCTATTTTATGCATTGTTGCCAATTTTATACATATCACATCGCATTACATACAGTAAAAAAATCCGTTAAAGAATAACCGAAAAAGCTGTTACAATTTTTTTTATAAAACCAATGAGTTTTATTAAATTAATATCAATTAAAAGAAAGCGCGACTTCAAAGACCTAAAAAATTTTCAGATATGAAATAAAAATACTGTTTTATTATTTCTAGATTTCCAATTACTCCGCAGTTCTGTAGCAAATGTCCCGACGTTACCCTTAAATACATATTGAGATTCGGACAAAAGTATTTTTCATGTTTTCGTAAATAATTATTGAATAAATTAATCAAAGATCTTTAGGACCGTTGTCTTTTAGAACCCGCGTAGATTATAAGAATTCCAAAACATTATGTTATAATTCTATGCATTGCATTGGATAATTTTGCATGACTCGACTAAAAGTGGATTATTAGATGGTAACGGATTTATCACTATTGTAAGTTAATTTTTAAAGCAACGCTTACTTAAGTTTATAGAGATACCATACATTTTGCTATTTTCATCTTTAGAGGGTGATGCAGTTCGTAAACTTCAAAAGATTACATAATCCCTTACCCAAAATGCATCCAATTGTATATTCACGCTATGAATTTTTGATTGAAGATTACTCGATTCGCTTGCATATGCAACTTATGTAACATATTACTTACATACATAAGCCTTTTGTTAATCTAACTTTACAAACTATACTTAGGAATATTCCCGAATAAAAATTTATATGACAAATAAACCCTCTACGAACGTAAATCAAGATATCAGTAAAATTGTAAAGAAGTTAAGCTTTTATGATATGTATTTGTAATAAAAAATTCCACTTGATTTGCGTCAAAAAATTTCCCGAAATTTTCATGCGTCAAGAGAATATTACTGCTCTATACATTTCGAACGTGAAAGCTCCACTGGAAAATGTGTGGGTATAATCATTCGTGACTCACACAAAGTGTAATGGTTGTATGCTGTTTCTCCCTCGTGGCAATAGGCAAAGGGTTCTAACACCAGTTACTGGCATTCAACTCAACCTACTACATTTACTCCATTTAATATACATACTTAATATCAATGCAAAAGAGTTTTTTATGTATCTGGATTTGAACATAACGAGTAAATGTTGCATCGTAAGGCGTATTTAAATATTATTTTATTATTTCTATACTTATGTACTCAAAGCGCTGTAATTTTTTTTTTTTAAAATAAGTAATGATAGTAATTATGTATAATTTTAAGCTTTGAAATTAATAATTTCAAGTAACTAATAAAAAGATTCAGAAAGAAGGGAAGAACGTAAAAATATAATATTTTTTTACGCGATGCAATAACTAAGCTTTTTTTTATGAAAGTAGGTAATATTTACTGTTGTTTAATGTAAATGTGGTGTAAATTTGCTGACATTTCATTTTTTCAAAATTTACTATAAGTAGTTTAAATATATAAAGTATAAGCACACTCCCGCAACATGTCTAGCACAAATCACAAGTTGAAATATTTTTTATATAAAAAGTTAATAGCACTTATGATATTTTTCATGTTCTTAAATATATTTTTAATTAATAGCGTATTATTCATTTTTAGACGGAAACCCAAATAACATTCTAAAAACAATCAAAATCTCATATAACCTAACATGAAATTAATACATTACCTTTTTTTGAAGTCGGTTCAGTGTCCAATATTGGAACCATCACCCCCGAGAGCAATAAGAGAGCTTAAAGCCTCGCAGTTACGGTCCCGTAGGTCAGTGCGCCGGGACGCTTTCGCTTTCCGCCGCCCGCGCCGCGACGCTTTCACTAGGTCGCAATGTTGTATTCACTTTACTACTCGTGTTTTGAAACTTACGGTTTATGTTTTGGGATCCCGTGTTTATTTTATTACTTGTGATTGCACATTAATAAGGAGTATGTTCACGCATAATAGAGTGACAATTCTATAACTTTGAGAAATTAAATGAATATAAAAGATTATTTTTATATTTTGTTTTTTAGTAGATGAAATTACTGCATCGTATTATGTTATTCCTTATCACTAAAATATGTTCTTCGTATCCTTTTCAACTTTCTAAAATACGTCTATCTTTAAAAAATCAGTGATCAATGTTTGTGTTTGTTTATATTGCAGGACAACCTTGTCCAAGAGTTGGAGAAGAAGAAAGTGAAGTAGCCGCCAGCACAGCGCATCTTCAGAACGGGCGCAACAGAACAAAACACTGGACGCCCTCTTCATGTGAAAAGTCATCATATTTCGTGGAATCCAAAGTGCAAATTCCCTTATGAATAATAAATAAACTTTAAGTGATAACTCTCAGTAATTTATGTAACTTGTTCAAACCATTATTTATCGCATTCACCAAAGAACGAACGCCATAATTAAGGAATATAATAATTAAACTGTCGATGAAAACATAAACCTGTTAAAGTACAAAATAAAGTAGCCTTTGGAATTAATCATTTAGAGAAATAGGATTTTGCGCTTTACTCTATAAAAACCAAAACTATTTTTGTAAAAAAAGTAACACAAAGAATAAAATTTGTATCTAACTTATATTGCCTTAAATATTGAAGAATTTAATTAAGCTCAAAAATAATATACTCTATTTTTCAAAGCCAAAGATGAAATTATTATAATAGTCTACAAACAAGTTCGGCTATATTATATTACGTATTATAAAGGTATACAGTATTACGATATCATATCTAGTATCTAAGTGTAAGGAAGTGGATTAAACTAACGATAAGTGCCAGTGCTTTTTACTCTACAAGTACAAATAAGTTTAGTCGTTACACACTTTTTCAGAGTTAATAACTATTTGTCGCTAATACAAATATATATTTTCTTACGTGAATTTTGTCGTAATGACCGAAAAGTGAAATAGTGTTTTATCCCAGCAACCGCTAGTAGTAAAGTTCCGGTCAGTGTGCCATGCTGGATGTGCCAATAGAGGTCTCGTGGTGCGGTAAGTAGCCGCCGCGGTGCCACCGTCGATACATTGGCAGTCCGCCTAGGGAATGGCGTGCTGTGGGTAGTGGGCGGGATGAGCGAGGCCCTTGGCGCGGGCGGAGGGGGCGGGGGCGGCTTCCCGGGCGGGGAGCACGCAGCCCCCTACCAGCCCTTCCCCGGGCCCGAGGACGGGGAGCCCCGCTCGCAGGACGCGCGCCTGCTGGACATCTCGTGGGACTACTACGGCGAGCGCGCCGGCCAGCCGCAGTACCGGCCGTGGGAGCCCGCGGGCGCCGGCGCCGGCAAGGACGCGGCGCTGCGCGGCGGCTTCGCGGACTCCAAGCTGCCCTCCTTCCAGAGCCAGTTCCACGCCTTCTCCGAGCCGGCGCCCGACTCGCTGGCGCCCTCGGCCGTGGGCGTGAGCTCGCCGGGCCCCGCGCCCTCGCCCGCCACGCTCACGCCGCTGGCCCCGGCCGCCTTCCACACGCTGGCGGCCGTCAACCCGCGCGCCTACGCGCTGCCGCTGGCGCCGCAGTACCTGGACGAGCGCCACCTGCTCTACCAGCCCAACCTGACGCTCAACTTCCAGCCGCAGAACGGCCTCCTGCACCAGAACGGCACGCTCATACAGAACATCCCCAACCAAACGGTCGTGCACGTTCTCAAGAACGAGCCACCCCCCTTCGAGATGAAGATCGGAAACACCACCATCCCCATCACCCAGGACACCAAGTTCATTCCGAACGGGTTACACCCATCCGACTTCCAGAACCCGATTACCCTTCTGGACAACTCGTACGACAAGTCTAAACACGACGTATTCCAGAATGGCGCGTCGCCAACGAGAAGTGACTTCCGAAAAAAGGAACGAAGAAAAATGAGAGCTAATAGTCTGGAGTCCAACGGTGAGTCGGACGGGTCAGGGATGGAGGTGGGTACGGAGAGCGGGCAGGTGGCCGCCGTGTCCAGCACGGGAGGCGCGGGGCGCCGCGCGGGGGGCGCCGCCCTACCCTCGGGGCCCTCCACGCACGCCAGCCTGTCCGACATGGACGACATCTCTAGTGATAAACAGGTAATTACCATTCTCTACTACTATACTATAATATCAGTGAGGAATATGAGTCAAATCTGTAACAAAAGAATAAAAGCTCGACGCAGATTGGAGTAAGGTAATATATGACATGTTTAGTCCACGCGTACTCCCACTGTTCGAGTACGTACTAACCTACTCGTACATCGCGTTATGAACGACATACATATACCTACATACTTGAGCCATGTACTGATGTGGTCCACGAGCAATTCATTGATCAACTCCCATCAAATCAATCAGTTTCATTACGGATGTATCCCCACTCATCTCTTCTGTTGTTATTCATCTCGTTATAACGGTTCGACTTTATTATAAATTTCCAAGATAGTAATTTTTAGAAAATAATGACTCTACACATAGTAAATGTTACAGGTATTTTTTTTATAAAAGTTTGAAGGATCAGTATTATTACTCATCTTACCTTTCAATACTGCCACTACTTTGAATTATTCTCACCCAATTGTGCGTAGGGCACTGCATTAGAAATATGTATTTTTAAATTCAAATTTCCGAACTTTCCATAAATGGCAATTCTATCTCCATAGTTGAAAGTTTTGCACCTGCATAGAAAAGTATGCAATCTGCACAACATGTGTGCTAGAATAATGTGTGTATTTTTTACATAATATTTATCTTAGAATTATATTATATTATGTACAATGTTAATTTTTTTTTTATAATGCTGTAGTAATATTTTTTTTTTAATAATTTTATAACAGTTAATAATATTATGTACCGATATAAAAAAATAACTATGTAGCTGCAAGACGACCTGGAGTCTTCAGTAGAATTATTATATAATTAGTATCGCGTTATAAGTAAAATAGTTAAAGTTTAATTTGTACGTGAGTGAAGCTGAAATTCCAATTGTCCGTGCGCTTTGTAGCTGCAAGACAAATTGGAGTTTAGTACTTCGCCTACATATAGATTTCATATAAAATAATGGTTTATCTAAGATTCTTTATTCATAAATTTGGATTGGATTTATTTAAGACATTGAATGTACAGCACCCTTGAGGTGATTTCACACAAAAATGAGGTTTATGAAATCATCCAATAATAATAATAATACTAGTATGTCCGCCTCGAGGTGAAGCGGTAGCGCGTTGGACTGCTATGCATGAGGTCGCGGGCTCGATTCCTGATTTAAGGGTTAATATTACACGAAAATATTTCGTATGGGTCTGAAGCGTAAGACTGATTATCTTGCATTCATGTAATAGACGATCGAGATTCTTTGTACTTGGTGAACTAATGCAGGGCCCTATGCACCATTAGGTGTGATAAAGGAAAGTAGGAATAACGGGGAAATTGGAAAATAGCTTTTTGTTGACCTCTATATCAAAATAAAATTTAAAAGTATTTTCATAAAAAGTGATTATAGTGATTTTTTGTATTAACATAATCTTTTCTCATACTTAATCAAAGCAAAGCTATTATTGCATTCAATAATGCTCTTAAGCGCACTTAAAACGGGACAGTTTGTAAACTGCATAAGAAACTGTCCCGTATAAAGTGCTTTTAAAAGCACTGTTATTTATTTTTTTGTATTTGTTTTAATTTAAAAAAATCATTAATTAAATTATTTTTCTTTTTCTTTTTAATAATATTTTGAATTTTTCTTTTGGAGTAGTACCTACTCAAAGACAAAATGTGTAGTTGGAATAATCATTAAAACACGTGTTTGAAAATAATTAACACACATTATTCATTATGTATTTGAAGTGGATTACGATAGTTCACTAAATTTTAATTGACCATACAAACGTGACTTTGTAACGCAACTAACTGCCCATTGCAATAGGTTTGTAAACCAACTTTTTCTGTGAATGCAGACAAATAAAGAAATGAATCATAAAACCATCAGTGCAATTCGTTCGTAAATTGGATAAGCGAAATGCAGTCATTTATAGTTTTATTTTACGCACTGTCGGTGACGTCATACAATATCCTTACAAAAATCAATCTTTAAATGGCTGCATCTTGCTTATTTATCATCCGAGGTTTTATTTTACTGTATTCAGAGAAAATGATGATTTACAACCCTTTTATTTCAATACATTTTGTCTTAGTATTTCCGATGGCCAAACAGTTCTTGAAAAGCTTCAGATTTGAGCTTTCTCCTTCCTGATGTTATTCGACTTTGCGATATTCAGGGTCTTCTGCTCCCAGCAATTCATTTCATTCACTTTATAAAATCAAACTACAATAACTACAAACTATAAATATTCATAAATAATCTTCGTACAATTTGACATCTCAACAGAGACGAGAAACTTGGAAGGGAATAAGGATATCTAGGCGTTTACAGGGCTTATGACCTGTCATTGAAATTGTAATTATTAGCCCGTAATGGGTGAAATCCAGTTTTTGTCTACAAGTATTTGGACACACTCAAAATTTTGTTTATAATCTTCATACATTTCATCCTATGAAGAAAAGATGTTAACACGTATTATTAATGTATTTATTTATATGTCGTTTTAGTACAAATGTTTGTTATAAATATAATTTTTAACAGTAAAATATACATTGGCACTCCACTGGACCTAGAGCACGTATGTAGTGTCTTAAGATAAAGATTGATGTATTTAAGTTATAAATTTATACCAATCAATAGATATTCAGGGTATTGACCCCGCTACAGAAATGACAATTTTTTTCATTTAATGTCCATTGTGTTCGCAGACGAAAAAGAAGCGGAAGCGCTGCGGGGAGTGCATCGGCTGCCAGAGGAAGGACAACTGCGGGGACTGCGCCCCCTGCCGTAACGACAAGTCGCACCAGATCTGCAAGCAGCGCAGGTGTGAGAAGCTCACCGAGAAGAAGGTAGGCCACCCCCCACCCCCACCCTGTACTGGCCACTATTTTACATGCAAATCTACTCACACCAGCTTAATCAACAAGGATATTTGCGAGGAAAGCTGTTTTGACTATACAGTAGCACTCGTTTCGAATATACAAAAATATGGACATTATCGTTTCACTAAAGCCCGCTATATACGGTACAGTTTTCTGCGCAGTTTTCTATGCAGTCTGAAAACGGTCCCGTATACAACGAAAATTGTTTAAAAAACTGCGTGCTTATGTCAGATTTAAGCTGACATGACAGTTAATGTTTTTTTATGTAAACGTTTAAGTAGACATTGGTTTATTGTATGCTTTTAAATACGTAAAAAACCAATAACATATTTACATTATTAGCTAAATATACAATTTCCCTGAGAGCAAACATACGATAATAACTTACACATATTTAGCGTGTCTTTTGACAGAAGTTTGACAGACTGCACAGTTTTCTGAACAAGAAACTGTGTAGTTTTCTGAACAAGAAACTGTCCCGTATACAGCGGGCATAATGTCCATATTATTAACTATTTTAATGTTTTGATTTACTTCAATATAAATTGAATTACTAAATTTAATTTAGAGAAAGAAAAATATATACATTAGAAAATTGATTTTAGTTACAACATAATAATGAATAGTTAATTTAATTTTAGGTAAAATTGTATGGGAAATACGTCTGAAAAATTCTAGTTAGTTTTACACAACATAATAAAAAATTATATTTTGTAATTATTATTATATTATTATTAACTAATGTTGAATAATGGATACCATTCGATATAAAAGACATTCCAAATGATCTCTCCATCTGATTGGTTAGTTTAACCAAATAGATATGTAATCGCGTTGAGATCTCCTCAAAAGAGTTAATACATACATAATCTTGTTTAAAAAAAAAAAGATTAACTCGAAACCAAATGCATAATTTCACGTTGTTGACTGTGAATTTTTGACAGAAGATAACATAATGCAATTGCATATTCCTGTAAACTCTGTTTTATTAGAAATATGAATGAAATAAAATACTATTGATGTCATAAAAATACTATCAACGTCTACCTCATACTTAAGTATAGATAAACATTAACCATATCGATTAATATGGTATAGTAATTTGTAGAGCTCTACCATATTATATGATTTACGAATCTAACCAAACAGCATTGCAAATATTCAATATAGGTATTATAATAATTACAGTGCGACTTATTTAAAATTTTGTAAATTCACTTGTTACCGTATAATCTCCAGATCTCATATAATTTTCCTAATTACCATAGTAAATACTTTCCCTGAATATATCAAGTAATGGGAACTATTTTCTTGAAATTCCGGACGCCTGTTTGGGAATGAATTCTTGCGAAATGCAAAATTCAATTTATCTCAACGAGACTCGGAATAATTGAAAGCTTAACGCGTCGAAGACCGCAGGTATCTGGGGTGACTAGTCTACTTACTTGTAGGTATATAAGTAGAAGGATAGTAAAAGAATAGGTATTAATAATCCCTAAAGTAGGTAGGTAGTAGTACAATCCAAAATTAAACAACCATCTCCATCAAAAAACGTTACTTTTTTTACTTATCTTTTTGCAGATTTGTTTACAGTTGTCGTTGTTTAAATCAAATACTCGATCTAACTAACATACTAACGAACCATGACGCCGTTTCCCCGTAGGGGCAGGCAGAGAGGATAGAACGCCATACCACTCTGTCCTGACACACTTCTTTCGCCTCCTCTACATTCATACGTCTTCTCATTCACACATGTCGATTATTCCGACTTTTCACAAGTCCGCGTTCATCTCCGCATATTCGATCTTATTTTTAATAACAGTAAAGAACTACGAAAAAAATATTATTTTCCATCTCGATCACATTCACACAACGACATTACGTTAGCGATAACATTGTAACTCAAATCAAATTTTACAATCTGTTTCTGGCGTTAAGTTAAATGTTACCATCTCTATCAAGTCGAATAAATCTTAAACGATATGCATTTTTAAAGGAACGTATTTATTTTAAAGTGCTATTTATATGCATTTATATCAAAGTCCCAGCAGGTCAGGAGAACTATTTTTGTAGAAGGATAACATCATAAAAAATCCAGGCTTGAGAAAAATCGTTTTTAATTTATATGATATCTTCGAGGATCGAACCTAAAACTTTTTTATTAACTAACTAACTAACTAACCATAACGCCATTTCCCCGTAGGGGTAGGCAGAGAGGATAGAACGTCATACCACTCTGTCCTGACAGACTTCCTTTGCTTCCTCTACATTCATACATCTTCTCATGCACATACGCCGATTATTCCGACTTTTCACATGTCCAATTTCAAGTACTCGACGTACTTGGTCATGCCATGTCTTTCTTGGCCTTCCGCGGCTTCTACATCCAGGCACACTTGCATTTAAACTTCTTTTAGCCGTTCTTTCATCACTCATTCGCTCCACATGACCAAAACATCGCTAAAGCCCTTTCTTAATTTTGTCGATAACTAAACCTTTTTACTAACCTATCTTATAAGCCATTACACCCCGGGTTTGTTGATGAGTTGTTCTGATTGATTTGTAATTTGCATGACATCGATAGTAAAAAAGAAACCTCGGATATTTCATTATTCACGTAAATTTGCTGAAATATATGGTTTTTGGTGTAAAGATGGTACACATAGTATGCAGTTGACAGTTAAGTATCGGGGATATGATATCTCGCTGTGCCTAGATAGATACATCCCTGGCAGCCAGCTGTGTTGAAGGGTTTCGGCTCCTGAAGGTCGCGTGATGTGGAGCGGACTAGGGGAGAGGCAGAGGGTCCGCACTAGTCCGAGGGGTGGAACTTGGAACTATTTCATTCAACGACAAAATGCCGCATGCCGGTATTAATTAGGACGAACAGTAATATGTACATTTTTAATCATCGTCATAATCATTTCATTCAACTACAAATCTCACCAATTGAGACGGGCAGTAAATATACCTACTCATTAAAAATATTTTTTTAAATAATTGCGTTGGTTGTGTTTATTTATTTTGAACGAATGTGTAGATACTACATTATTATATGGTTATGTTTGTAAAGTACTTTTTTTTTTAAATTGGTACAAAGTATTCTAAATTCTAAAGAAGCTTTTATGACAGTTTAATCTTTTTGTGATTATTTCAATAAAATAATGCAGATTAATTAATTTCGCAAAATCTTGAATAGTAAATGCTTGTTGCGTTATTTTATAATATTGTTAATTGTACGAAAACTCTTAAAGTAATTTCAGCAGTAGAAATAAGCAATATCAGCCTTTTAAAAAATATATTACATATTATACATACGTATGTAGGTACATATTTAAGTAGAAAAACATCCTAAACCTATTTATATTGAAAGCATCATATCATATCATATCATTGTGGTCTTACATTTTAATGTTATTTTTATTTTAAAAAAATGATAACCACTCAACGTCTTCTCTATGTCAACCGGTTTAGAGACGTAACCTGTCTCTTCGTCAGGACAAACTAAACCAAAGTGTAAATATCTCAACACATATAGGAGATTCACAAAAATACAAAATCAACTAAGACAGCAACCATTTTCATAAAATCATAACAATATATATTTTTTAAATTTCTTTATACCTCATACAAATTCTTACAAAATAATAATTACGTAATTTTCTACTGTTACAAATAAAATGTATTTTATATTATAATTCCAAATATTTTCAATTTCGAAGTAAGCATTCCCAATTACATCTTATAAGGGTTTGAATAATATTACATAATCCTAATTTATTCTAAGAATCTGCGGTATATTATTTGGGAGGCATAATTCAGCACAGCTTTAAGGAAAAACTTGCACTATTATTAC
>JAGVSP010006450.1:0-16728 GCA_022494985.1 Micrasema minimum
TCAAACACAGTGTATTGGAAGAAAGCGGAAATGTTGGCAAAATCTGACATGGCAAATGCTGTGGAGTGAATTGGCCAAGCAATGACATCACGATGGTGATTGAAAATGGCGACGTGGTTGGTGGCCCTCCGTGCCTCCTAGATCGTAAACATAATACAAACACCACTATAATATGGCTATGGATAGCGCTGATTAATCTATCACCATCAATGCAGGTACCTGCACTAATAGTCAACAGTAGGAAATACCGTGCACAATCGCTGGGTAAATCCCAGATAAGAAGATAACGTATGGAATAGTCACCTAAAGGGATCGCTAAATTTACACAAAATAACATTTGTTTTGTGGACTAAATGCCCGCTGTATACGGGACAGTTTCTTGTTCAGAAATACTACACAGTTTCTTGTTTCAGAAAACTGTGCAGTCTAATCAAACTTTCTGTCAAAAGACACACTAAATACTTATGATTGTATTTTTTGAAACGCGATTGTAAGTTATGTATCGTATGTTTTGCTCTCCGAAAATTGTATAATTTAGCAAATAATGTAAATATGTTATTGGTTTTTTACGTATTTAAAAGCATACAATAAACCAATGTCCTTACTTAAACGTTTACATAAAAAAAACATTTAACTGTCATGTCAGCTTAAATCAGACATAAGCACGCAGTTTTTTTTTAAAAAGTTTTCGTTGTATACGGGACCGTTTTCAGACTGCATAGAAAAACTGCGCAGAAAACTGTCCCGTATATAGCGGGCTTAAGTTTGAAAGCATTCCAACTTGTATGATTTCCATGATTATTTATAAAACATTTTAATAAGTATGGTAGAAAACAGATTTCAATACGTCGGCGTCCAAAATCACTCGCACATAGTCTATAACATTAAATAAAAAAAATTATACACAAACATTACGTAACATTCTAGCATGCAATATATAAGTAGCATTGTCTTATGAGCAATGAAGTGTGAATAATTGTAGGTATAATGAAGCCGAATTTTCAGTGCATAAGAACACAAGTACACTGAAAAAAACGACTTTTTTGTCAACAAGTTAACAAGCATTAAGTAAAACATCAGTAATTTATTCATGTAAGAATTACCAACAATTTGGCTATCTTCGTGTTAAAAAAGGACTGCAGTAATATTCCTAATAAAGAACTCAAAAATTTCGACAAATTATTCTCAGTTGCCTGATAAATCTTTTATTAGGACGCCGAACGAAATTATCAGAACGCTGAGTAATTATTATTAGGATGCCGAGTAATATTATCCGGCGCTGATTAATATTATTAGGACGCTGCGAATTTATCAGGCGACTAAAAATAATTTGTCGAAAATTTTACTGCAACCCTTATTTTAACCTTTTTTTTTCTCTCGTACCCACTCTGCGTATATTAAATATATTTTTTTTAATGTATAAAAAAAAATTCTAATGCAGTGCCCTATGCACTATCAAGATAAGAAAGCAAGATGGATTTAAAATAAAGCAAATTATTTTACCATGAAGTTTGATTTGAATTTTTTTTTTCAGATACCTATTTTTTAAATGCTGCTTGTAAGCCCAATTCGCTAATTATTTATTTTGAATTGTAATGGTAAATAATATTAAAACACATTGTATTTTCCGTTTGCATGTTTCAATAACACAAGTACTCAGTACTGGTATAAGCGCATTTAATGTTTAGAATGTGCATGTCATTTTGTAAAAATTCAAAGTACAAGGTGTATGGCATGTATGGATGCACTCAGTAGGTACATCCTAATACATACTTACCTAGTGGTTAAACAATAAAACTAACTTATTCTTACTACTACCTACTACCTATCATAAATACAGTATTATGTAACAGGGGGTTTACAATCAATTCAATGTCTGTTATTCTATACATAATATTAAGCCCACTTTATATGGCGCATTTTACTACACTGTTTTCTGTGCATCTGAAAACGGTCCCGTATAAAGCTAAAACTGCATGAAAAACTGTGTGCTAGTGTCAGATTTAAGCTGACATGGCAGTCAATGTTTTTATGTAAACGTTTAAGTATGACATTGGTTTATTGTATGTCAATTTTTTTAAATACGTAAAA
Organism: Micrasema minimum; assembly: GCA_022494985.1. Lineage (NCBI taxonomy): Eukaryota > Metazoa > Arthropoda > Insecta > Trichoptera > Brachycentridae > Micrasema > Micrasema minimum. Next base: position 2,092 of record JAGVSP010006450.1, read on the forward strand.
AAACCAATAACATATTTACATTATTAGCTAAATATTACAATTTCCTGTGAGCAAACATTACGATAACTTACAATCGCGTTTCAAAAATAGGTACATATTTAGGGTGTCTTTTGACAGAAGTTTGACAGACTAGCACAGTTTTTTCTGAAACAAGAAACTGTGTAGTTTTCTGAACAAAGAAACTGTCCCATATATAAAGCGGGCATTACTCTAATAGGCAAATAGTAAAATACAATATACGTACATTGGAAAATACAAGGAAAAATACATTGAATAATTCTTATTAAATTTTAAATTTAATAACAATGATAAATAAAGTCTAGTAGTGCTATTTAATAAACAATGACAAATAAAGTCCAGTAGTAACCAAAATTGAATATTTATAAAAAAAAGTACACGACATAAATCCAAAGAATTACTAAACTTCTTGTATGACGAACTACCAAAATTTTACAAAAAAAACAAATCATGTATTTTAAAATATTTATAAAAAATATTCATTCCAAAAACTTGCACAGTTACGTGAACCTGGAAGGGGTTATTTTTTTAATATTTTATTTATGGACTGTCTCCAAGATAAAAAATATTGGGTTTTCGTGTGTAATGGTTATGTTTTTTGATTTTACAAAATACATAAGTATTAAGTATTACATTTTTAAAATTCTTCTTCCCTTTAGTTTATAGTTATTTTAAAATAATGTATCTAATTTATTCATAAAACTCGCCATGCAATGTGTACACCTACGTAAGATACCAAATCCTAACCACGACTATCAAACCTGTCACCATACCTAATCAGAATGTACCTACCTATTACCTATATTATGTATACTACCTATTTTCCTCAATTTCTTTCATATTAAGAATACGCATTCCATTTGGAAAACGAAAACAATATTATAGTTTTTCGGACGTTAAATCGGACGATGCAAAGTTATCAACCTTAGCCAATAAATAATTTTACTTTGAAAAATAAGTGTAGGTATATTTCTGAACTTGGAACGTCACAAATTGACGTGGGCCGTGGGCGCACACCTGTCTCGATCATTTATTGTAAATAAATTGCGTAAAATTGTCTATTATGAATATTTACTTTAACACCTGTAGTTCTGAGTATTATTATCACACTTTCCATTCAAAATTCGTTAAAATAATGTTAGGAAAAGTAAACGAAAACACTAAGCAATATGTTATCGAAGACATCAACTAATTTGTCTTAAAATGCCAAGTAAACTAAAACGCATTGCCGTTTATTATTAGTTTTATCACAATCATACAGAATTTATAAATAATCATAATATTAAGGCAACAAATATAAATCAATACAACACTAAGAATTTCTGACATTTCTAAACATTCTCGGTGGTATTTCTGCCCGCCTTCAAATATCCGACCGTGACCTATTATAGTAAAGTAATTATTGAAATAAGAAAAGCACGAACCTTTTTAAGGTAGATTATAAAAGTCCCACACACTTCCACAGTTTAAAACCACGACACTTAAAAAAATATCACAAAATTGAATCACTTGTTTGAAAATAACAAATTCCACAAATACGTCACAGTTACAGACCGGCGGCCATTTTATAAATTTCAAAGACAACTGACATAAACTTTTTTAAATAACTTTTTAGTGACTATATCGTGCTAAATTTACCTAACGTGTTGAATATCGTTTCCGGGTAAATAAGTACTTTAAAAAAACACTCTAAAATTGTATTTTTAACTATTTTATTTTGCCACTTACACTGTAAATTTTGCTTGATTACTTATTTTGTATGGGGTTGTATTTTTCTTTTGCTTAAAATTCATTTTCAAAGTATCTTCTTTTTAATTTTGTCTAAAAATGCATTCCTTTTTCATGTTTTTTTTATTTATTCAAAAAAAAAAAGAAAGTATGACCCACATGGGTACATGTCACATTGCACTGTAAATTAAATACAAATATTCTTTTTGAAAATGCACAAAACGCCCCGTTTTTATTCCCAAAAACAACAAAATATAGACACATTGAACATTATTCTTTTAATGTTTTTTCTCTGTGGCTCAAAAATTCTCGTGTTTATCTGTGGTTCAACTGCCAAAGTTAAAAAAAATAGAGCGGAGTGCAGAATTCGTGACTGCGACAATAAGAATAAACAAAATTTGTTAAAAAATATATTGAAAAGCGTACAGGGTTCCAACATATTTTAAAACTTGATTTTCTTTGAAAAGAACCTACAATAACCACAATTAATACTCGGCATACATAGTTTTTACGTTTGGAAAACATGAATGGATCAACGGATTTCTTATTTTTAAGGGATAACAATGTAATGCTAAGTTTTTTTATATTTATAGTTAATGTGCTTTGTATTGTTAACATTATCAAGTCTAATAATTTTAGTCCTTTTGCGAGATTTAAGTTAAATAATAAGATTATTATATCTATCTTTTTGGTTATGTATTGAAGCACAAAACTTTTTCTCCCCTGTGTATCTCCCAATTTGTTAAATTTTTTATACATATCATCACGTGTATAAGTGATGTGTAAATAATTAATTTATATTGCTTTACTTGACAACTTTTTAAGATATTTCTTTCAATATTCTTTCTGAGTTGTGAAATAATTTTCATTGTAGTCGGAGAGTAATGAATCAAATCCTTGGGATGACGAGGAGTTAATTCAAGATTATGATAATGCACTTCAAATAGCCAAACACGAAGTCGCAAAGCGCTTAGCAATGGATACAAACACTAAAAATGGTATGTTTTATTTTTGTAATGCAGATGGCAAATTGTAGTAAGTACTCTACAGTCAAAAGGAGAAGGACAAATTCTACAAATTTTGATCCTGGAACATTGAAGCCTCGACATGCAGATGTTTTTTTTTATAAGGTCCACATCAATAATGAATATTGAAAAAGCCGATAAAACATTGGATTAACAAAATATTTTTTAAAAGCTATTGATATTATTATGTCCTAATCAAATTCTAGTCGGAAGGGATATCTTGTGTTATTGTTATTAATATTTATATTATTGTAATAGTAATAAAGCAGAGTAGTATGTATATGTGAAGTATTAAATAAATAAATATATGGAACTCTCAGGTTCACTCTTACTCCACCACAACTTGTTTACTGCTTCTGGCACAGTTATTTCCGACTGTTTAAAAGCGGCCCCAAAATGGAAATATTATCTCAAGAACACACAAGATTATTTTCTTTAAAAAAAAATATATATAAAAAGGTCAACTGTAAATCGAATTTATTGTTTCTGTGACTCCTATGAATCACTTTCTATCATTGTACAAAGCCACAAGCTCCTACTTGGTCTTATGCACACTGAACCATCTAAAATGTTTTTTAACCCTAAAAAAATATACATATTTCAGTAAAAGACCCCAAGTCGAAGTCAAAACAGAAATCCGTGAAACTCAAGAAAAATCCAGAGAATATGGATGGTGAAGTGGAGGCAAGTGGCAAATTGCCGTATAGTTGGAATCAGGGGGACTACTGCAGAGCTGTGTACTCGGAGGATGGAATTGAATATGAAGCCGTTATAACAATGGTGGATGGAGACACCGCTCTTGTCAAATATATTGGTAACAAACTATCTTTTATAAATTTCATTTAGGTATCATACAATAAGGCTGAAAGTACCCAGAATTAAATTATAAGCAATAAAGCAAAAAAACTTACATTCTGTTTTATTTTTATAAATTTGAGTTAAATTTGATGATTGATGGCTGCTTACAGCTGTAGTGCTGTTATGTCATTAGAATTCGCAGTCAAAATGAATAATAACTTTATAAATTCAAATGTAATTTCACCTCAATGAGCATTCATTTTGTCAATACATGATAAATGTATTGCTAAATGGCATGATAAATGCACCATCTTTACTGACTCAAGTGACTTTCTGTATTCCAGTCCGTAGGTTGAGAAATAATGACGTGCTGTTCCTTAGTCACCACTAAACTAACAATGGTTTTCATGCCCCATTGTCTCGATAGTGTCGTATTGTAAACTCAAGACGGGATCTGGACTTCTTCCGGTGTAAGTCTATCAAGATTTAATATTCACTGAAGTAGACCCGATCCTGTCTTGAGTGTGTCCACATTTTTTTCTAACTGTCTTAGCTTCACCAATTTAATGTTTTGTCACTTACAGCTTATTATCCCTTCATGCTTAACTATGTATTTAAAATGGATTTTCCGTAAATAAATAAATACATTATTACGTCATTTTTTTCAATTTTTAGGCTATGAAAATGAAGAATTGATAAACACATCAGAATTGAAAGTATCAAATGGTCAACGTGAAAGGCTAAAACAATCTCAAGCTGCAAACGGTGAAGATGCAGGAAATACAGGTTAGTACAGTATACTGTGCATAAGAAAAATGTTATTGCCACTTCATAATTTAAATTTTTAATCGTGTTAGCTTTATTTAATTACTTTGTACATAACTAAAATGAACAATGAGGTAGTATCTTTAGGAAGGAATATGAGATTAGATACATTCTACTTTAAGATAGAACTCCACATCATTTTATTTTGGCACACATTTTTTTGCTTCTATATGCTGTTAATCCGACTTTTCGCATATACCTACTTTCAAGTTCTAGTTGTACTTGATGCCATGTCTTTCTTGGCCTTCCACGCCTTTTTTACTCTTGCACCTTTGCATTATTACTTCTTTTATTCGTAAAGGAGAAAAAAAACTAATAAGTAAGTATTATTAACAACATTTTGAACATATACAAATACTTGTAGACAAATTACACTTCAGGCGTCTTCTAGTAAGTAATAAAGCTCGATAGAGCCTTACCTACACCAATAAAGATTGATTGCCAAAAATGCTTAACAATCTTCTCAACAGGATGTCACCAGAGAGAAAAAATGTTGAAAATTGTCAAAAGACAAACTCAAATGTGGAAGCTTCTGTACAAATTCAATATATATATAGTAGTTTCAAAAATTTGACATAATATATGGTTGTCAAATGATGGGCGGAATGGGGAATGTTGTAGTACATTAAGTGGCCACTTAACCCAGCCAATGACAGGTCATAAGCCCTGTAAACACCTAGATAACCCACATTCGTTTCCAGAGTTTCTCTCTCTCTGTTGGGATATCAATAATATCTAATAAGTATTATATTTCTGTTACAGCAGCATCTAAATATTTCTCAGACAACACAAGCGATGGGACACGGGCTGTACCCCATAAGAAAAGAAACACTAGAAACTTCTCTGCTCCACAACTTCCGACTTTCCCGCCATTTACGCTGCCAAGTTTTGGAAGTAACCACATGGTTGGTTTTCATTTCGGTTTTATTCAATTTAATCATTTTGTGACTGTTATGAGTAATGACTCATCTATGTGCCATACATTTTTTAATAATTTAAAAACATTTCAGAATTATGAATCAACTACTTAAGTTGTTTTCTACCATTTATTTATTTTAAAATATCTTCATTTTGTTTTTATTCTAATGTTGCCCAATGACCGATTATTTTTATCGATTAGTTGTCGATTATTTTTAACAGTAAAAAATGATGTAATGGAACACATTTCATAATTAAAACAATTTTGTAGGTGCCACCTCCTCCTCCGATGCCCTTGATGGGTATGACAGATTTGAACCAGAACTCTGAAGACGAGAAGAACCTCCATTCCATGTTGATCAGTTTTCCTCAAATTAATCACACCATTGCATTGTAAATCCTTTGAAGCCGTTCTTTCATCATACATTCGCTTCACATATCACACCTATCGTAAAGAGACCTTTCTTAACTTTTGCAATATTACTTATTTCTCAGCCTTGCATTCTGCTCTAATTTCGATCATCCCCCCTTAGCCCTTTTGTTACCCTCTCATATACTGGTTTTACCATACATTCGCCTGAGATCTTGCTTTTCAACAGCATTCAATATACTTCGTCCTTTTTTTCCAACTCCATGTCATGGATAGGTACTGTAATGCTATTATCAAACACGCACCTGCAGAGGTGAATTAACATTTCCTAATTCTGTTCTAATTTATTAGTATCTTTTATTTTAGTAAAATTATTGAAAAATAATAGGACAGAACAATGGATTTTGACGCCCGTTTATTTTAAATTCTTGTCTAGTGGGTGTCTCGCCGCCACATTGTTGGTCTATATGGTAGCGAAACGATCATCTTCTTCTCGGTTTTTGTCTCTTCTTGTTTTCAAATCGGAATCCTGGTGCATTGCCTCATGACCTGCAATGCACTTCAAAATCAACTTGAATTTCTTCATTCTTCGAACATTTACTTCAACTTCAATAAGATGCAGAGCATTATTTGCTAATTTTACTATTTAACTTCTCAAAGCTGCATCTTACATACTAAACTAATACAACTGTAAATCTACGTTCTACACATCATTATATACACCGTGTCCCACGATGAGACCGCAAAACTCCGGAGGATGATTGTTCATGGTATTCTGAGAAAAAAATCCTAATAATTTTTTTTGATCCGGGCATTTTTAATAATTTAATTTTAAAAAAGTATTAATAAAAAGCGACTAGTGTAATACTGGCTTCTGTTTGAAATGCTAGCGGTGGCGGGGTGGCGGTGGGCGGGGAGGAGTGGGGATCCGCTCTGGTCACCGTACGCCTTGCCTTGTACGGGAAATAGCGATGTTACTAGGCAAGTAGGTACCAAGTACGTATTGATACGAGATCACTACGCGATCTTATTGGTTCGAGGTCCAATAGGGACGCGCTTCGCTTCGCGCTTTTTGGTGGAGGTCATGTGGTGTGAGCCAGTTCAAAAATGGACGGTATTACACGCGTGAATTTTTTATTTATATTTTAATCATTTTTTTAAGAAATTAGAATTGAGTCTTTTTTTGAAAAACTGAATTGTGGTGGGTGGCGCTTGGGCGGCTGCATGGGCGCTCTCATGAAAAACTAAGGTTGTGTATTTTTTTTCTCAGAATATCATGAATAATCACCCTCTGGAGTTTCGCGGGTCTCGTCGTGGGACACGGTGTATAATAAGTTTAAGCATGAATGGGTTTGACTGTGAATATATTCTAAACTAATGTTTGTAAATTGCACTATGTAAATCACCGTGGTTGTTACTCTATTTTTATATTGAAATACTTAGCTAAAATTAATATATATATTATTGTGCTTCACACAAACACCTTGTCATTACTTCTGCATTAAATTATACACTGAAATTCTATAATCTGTTTTAATTTACATTCCGATTCCTGTGATGATGAGATCCCCTGTGTACTTCTAGCATATTTACTTCAAATTTGTGAGTCTCTAGCTATACCGATTGAGCGACTCCGGTGGACGAAGGGGGCGATGAGCCGATATGGTCAGTCTCCCGCCCCTCTCGTTACAGTACCAGGACCATTATGAACTGCGAATTTAGCCTCTTTTGATAAGCACTTATTTGCTACGACAGGCTATAAGGCACCATTAACTCTGTTACCGGCACTAACCCTCTTTTCAATATCCTTACCTATATTTCCATCTCTAATAAACATACTTAATTAATTCTTCAAATACTTATTCTAAAATAAATTTTTTGGTAGTATTTACTTGATTGTTATTTTTTGTTCCAGATCTTCAATTGAATCTGAACCACACAAGTAAATCAAGAGAAAGATGGAACTTCTAGGAATATTTGAAAACAACTAGAACATTTATAAATAATATTGTGTTACTCTATGAATATTACTTTATACAAAAAACAGTATAAATAATTCCTTTTAAAGGAAGTTACAAAAATGGCATTACAGTACTATTTTTCTACTTACTTAGTTTTTCTTACAAATATAGTAATCCCAGCATCTCGGCAACTTGTCATCTTTCGTAGAACGAATAAGACTGGATCAGCTTTGTATTTTCAATCAAGAATTTAAAAAATTCAGTTTATGTTTAATTGCATGTAGTATTACGTAACAACCATACAACATGGCGTTATAAATATGATGGATGATGAAATAAACCTTCAAAATTAAAATGATGTTGGTATTTCTAGAGCATTTATAAAAATGTGTGATATTGATTTATGTTTTATATATTTCTAGTATTAATAAATGAATTTTTTTAACTTCTCCGTCTTTGTGAATTCAGTATTTGTTGCATTTACTTTGGTAGTATTCCATAATTTATTAAATAATACGCTTTGTTTAAAATTAATGACTTAGTGGAGCGACCACTGAAGAAAAATTAATTATTAAGTAATTTTGAGAAAAATATATCCATAAAAAAAGTTAAAGAAAGCAGTACTAATTAATAAAATATACTTAGGTCTGAGGGTTTATGAACACGGCGATTTTCAAATGCGCATTTACGCGAGTGTGAACTACATCTATATCGTGTCAAATGTGTGTTTGTATCGATACAAATGCAACAATCTACTTTTTAAGCCTCTGTGGCGTCACACGAAAATTAGCTTTCGAAAAACACACATTTGACGCACATTTACAGATTGCCGTCTGTAAAGAACCTTAAGTTTCATATGAGCTTTCTATGGAGCTGAAATATCAATCAACTTATTTAACATTTGCAATTATAGTTTATTTCAATAAAGATTTCATATATTTTACATTGGAATAAATAAAGTTACTGGAATAAAATAATTAATTTTCTCTTGTGACTTTGATATTTACAGCCAACTTAATAATTTACGATGATTTAAAAATTTTTTAATGAAGATATTACTTAAAAATTAAATCTATAACAAATCATTTTCATTGTACACAAGTGCAAGTTATTTAATAACGCTTTACATAAAAACAGTGATCTCTTAATGTGTATATTACTTACTAACCTAACTCGGTGATTTTTTTTCCCGCAAAAACACCGGTTTGAAATCATATTATTATTACAGCATATTTCATGTGAAATTAAATTATTTATTTGTACATTGGATTCTAAATCACTTTGACTTAAAAATAATAGCTTATTCCTAAGAGGGTTAGAATCACAAGGACAAATCCATGATAAAAACTCATTTTTGCCTTCATTATTTTTTCCATTAATCGTCTTTGTATGCGTAATTGCAGCATTACAAATATATTAACTACATGTGATTAACCAGTCATTAAATTTAATTTTATTTCGGAATGTTCAAAAACCTTCCTTTTATTATGCTAACTTTCTGACAGGGGAATCAAACCCAGAAATTATGCTATATGTTAATGCGGCGTGCTAAATACTACACCACGAAGGACCATAATACATCATTATTTAATGAATACCTCATTCTTTAATCATTCTTTTATATAGTTTGTCCCTTGTGATGCTGACACTGATTATTTGTAATACAACATTATGTAAATAAATATTGAAAATTGTAAAATTCAAAAGTTGCCCATAAAAAGATTATTTCTGTCATCTCTCATTACGAGAGGCGATCTGGGATAATATATGCGACTGACAGCATTGTATCATTTCATACACATGAAATAAGCAATGCTTTAATTAAATAATATAAATGCAATTTAAATATAAATTCATATTTTATCCAATGTCCTTCTATTTGATATGAAATATCGACGTTCATTGGCAAAAAACATATAAATATCATGTACCTAAAATAAAAAATTGAATATTTACAAGATCTTTGTAAATATTATAGTCCAAAATTCATAGTTATCATCACCATACCACTAAAATGTTCTGCATTTTAAGTACTTTATTTCCTGAATACACGGATAAAATAAAAGGAATTTCTTCTTAACACAATCTAGAAAACTTGAGATACTGCAGAACACGCAATGGATCATTAATTCATTTTATTTTGTCTACAATATTTGCTACAGATAATTACTTTTGTGACAATTTATCAATGATAGGCAATTTATTTTTCATGCAAATTATTAAACAATTAAAGAAATACACACCTTTCTACATTAGCGGGCTTTACACTGACACTGTATCGCGCGTGAAACAGCAATTGTGCGCTAAAGAGCTAGAGTGTAAAGATGTTGGAAGGGGAAGCGAAAGATTGCATCAGTCGTACGCGCAATCTATTTTAGGAACTGATCGTGTATATTATGTAGTATAAAGTCAGTTACAATGATTAGGTACATTAACATAACGGCTATGAAGAAAATAATAGCGCCCAAATGCCAATAATCTAATAGAAGAAAACAAAAAAACACTAGGTATATTATGTGTTCTAGTGGAGTATTAATATGTAATACCCGACTTTTAGATATATTGTTATATAGTGAAAAATGCATCTGTATTTCATAACAAACATGAAGTTGTCCATCATTCAGCAATTCCCTGCATAATACCAACACAATAGAAACTCAACTTGACTCTTGCAAGTCAAGATGCCAACCCAAAAATAATTAGGAATAATAAACCGCGATTTTGACCCCACTTCCGGTCGAGCACTTCCGCCCAGCCCAGTCCGCCGGAGACGCGTGCCTAATGGCCGTCTCTCGACAGAAAGTCACGTTTAAAATTCACCCGAAACTAACGATTCCCCTTGTAAGGCCTGTAAAACAAAGCCTGATAGACTCGTTGTGTGAGTGTGCCTAAAAATTGCCCTTCCTCGCGCGGAAAAACCGAATATTAGTCAAGCCACGCGGCCGCGCTGCTACAAAGGCGCCCGGGATGTAATCCCTTCGCCCTGGTGACATCCTGGCTCCAGAAGCATCGGCCGCCGGCCGCCAGCACGTTTCGATCTCAACCACCCGCAGCGCCGAGTATTTTCTTTGGCAGCGGGCCCCCAACCACCAACCACCATACAACCAGCTTACGGTCGTAGTTCATCTACCGCCAAACCATCGTATCAAGTAAGGCTTTACCGGGCGTTCAGCCCCCCTCTCCTCCTACCCCGTTGCTTCAACCACCCCGCGGAGCGCGTGGCGCTCCGAGCTGCTTCATCACCAGCGCACCCCAGGATGCGCTGGCCCGCCGTCCCCTTCCCCCTGTCTCTTCAAACCCGCGGAGCGCGTGGCGCTCCGAGCTGCGTCGTCTCCAGCGCTTCCAAGGTAGCGAGGACCCCGCCGCCAGGGCCCCGTCGTCCCTACGCTCCAGCGCCGGCCCCGGCTCCATCCAACGGATAGCCTAGTTAGAGTGGTAACCCTTCCCTTCTCCCGTCCGTAGTGATGTAAGAGGTGGGAACGTTTGATATTAACCGAGCGTTAATGAAATAAATAGCCGAGAGGCCTTGTAAATCAAAATCCAGCGTTCTCATTGCAGACGGCAGGCGAGACCCCTTCTTGTAATACTTTATAGGTTTTCATCCGTGAGAGCGTTGCACTTGGATTTCACCCGAACCAGCGAATTTCCCTGAGGAGAGATCTTTGTTCTGCCGACCGAATTGCCGAGGCAAATTAACATAACCCTGGAATCTCCCCTGTGCCAGCCCTCAGAGGATTGCCAACACTTGGGAGTTTCTGAGCGTAACAATATGTGGTATATTAGGAACTAAAATAAACAGATGTGGGTGCGGATTTTGCTTCTCTATGGAATTCATTAAAAAAACCATTTTTGAACTCTATGTCGTCTTTGTTGATGATATTGATTATGTTTTGCATTAATTATTAATTAGCAGGTGGTTTGATTTGTTACGAGATCAAGGTTGAGATAATACGTCTTACAGATAAGTACATCAATAGGAATAATATATGCCTGTTTATTTTATAATAATGTCTGGCAGTTGGCAGTGCAACAAGCTACGTAGCAGCAGAACATAAGATGATATTGTATTAAGAGACTTTCAAACATAGATATATTTTTTATTAAGAGAATTCTAAATGCTTTTTAAAGTACTGCAATATATTACACTACAAAATCTTATAGCAGAGAGATAAATTATTAGTACGTACAGATTTGATTTGTAAAACAACTTGCATTTTGTAGTAAAATTAATCTTCTGGTCCAGAGTAATAAAATTCAGTAATCAATTTAAACATATTTTTAGTGATCATAATTTTTTTCAAAGATAATCAGCATACCTATATTTTTATAAACTTAATAAAGTCATTTGTTATTACATATCCTGTTTAAATGATATTCAAATCTATTTCCAAGATATTAAATGGCTGCCAATCCTTTTAGTATCAACTTTTGATACATATTGTGTCATAAAAGTAAGCCGTGTTTCACCAACGTTCAAAAAGTGGACTGAGTAAAAATATTAAATTGCACATTTTTATTAAAAATGAGATCCTGACAAGAACGCTGCTATGTAAAATAGTGACATGTACACACTACACACGTATCACACAGTGAAGATAAAATGTATACTCCTCCTTTGAATTTCTAGACTCTGCAGTGGTCAAATTATGTGATCTTTGAGTGAGACACAACGTAGGCGTTTTAAGGCAAGTTCAACCTACCATATTATGTCAATACCAGATTTAACAAGAGGCACAAAAAACTGTTCATACCTTCTAATATATAATATCTTATTATTAAACAAGGCACTTTCATATAATATGTTACTTATAGATTTGTTTTTTTCATATTTGTAACTGATATAGGCAGCTTATAAAGTATGCGCCTCTTAAAATGTGTTTGACATATTATGGTGGGTTTTCATGTTTCATCAAACTGCCAATGATAACTGTTATGAATACCAAGCAATGGAGGTGTTACGTTTGACAATTTTTTTCCCCCCACATCTTTTATTCTTATTCTTTTGTTATACAAGGGTGCTCAGTTCGTGGGGGTCTGTGGGGTGGGAGTGGCTCAGGTCCAGCGTGGCAGGCGGGATGGGTGGTATGGGGGGCGAGGCTGACGCCCGCGGAGGCCGGGGTGGGCGCCCCCCACCCATGTCCCCTGGCGTGTGGTGGCGTTGATGTAGGAGGCCTGGAAAAAGATGACGCTTTGTGAATTAGATTGTCTTTGTTATTATCTAGGTTTGTGTGGTTTTGACTTTGTAAGGAGCACATAAGTGACGCAACGGACGCAGCAAACTTAGATATCTGTTGTCATCCGGTGTAGATATTTTAGAGAGCTTGGTCATATACTACGCATGCCTCTCGAAAGCCTTAACCATGCTTGCCTTTTTTACAAGGCATCAGGTTCTCAGCGTCATTTTTGCTTCATGGAAAAAAATATATATATCGTATCTGATGTGCAGAGCCTAACTAACTAACCATCACGCCATTTCCTCCAAGGGGTAGGCAGAGAGGATAGAACGCCACACCACTCTGTCCTGGCATACTTCTCTTGCTTCTTCCACATTCATACATCTTCTCATGCACGCACGTCGATTATTCCGACTTCTTACATGCCCACTTTCAAGCACTTGTTTTTACTTGATCATTGCCATGTCTTTCTCGGCCTTCCTCAACTTCTACATCCAGGCACATTCGCATATTATATTTTTTTAGCCATTCTTTTATCATCCATTCGCTCTACATGACCGAACCAACGTAATAACCTTTCTTAATTTTGTCGATAATGCTAATCTCAGCCTTGCATTCTCCTCTAATTTCAACATTAGTGCACCTATCATACATAGAGCCTAAACCGCACAAAAAGCAAAAACATTATTAATTTATGCCTCTTAAAGTTTTTGAACTTAATATTATAGTCTTATCGGTAAATTTAAAAGAAAATATTAACCTGATGATATACGGTCCCTGATGAGGAATTATAGTGATGGGATGATGACTATAAGCTGTTCCTCCTGTAGTATTATGATAACTCATGTTAGTTCCATTTGGCGAGATGTGTCCATTCGCCGTCAGGTACCCGTTTGCACTCAGTGACTGCGGAGTGCTCATGTTCTGGGTGCTGTTCATCATGGGCTGCTCGGCTTGAGACTGCGAGTGCATAGCTTTCACTGCATTGGTCTTCTCCTTCTGCCAGACGAACACGTTGTGGACCATCGCACACCCGCAGAATATAATGCCGAGGCCGATGAAGACGCTCGTGACTATGGCGGGTGTGGAGTGGAACTGGATGAATGTATACAAGATGATTCCTGTAAAAAAGAAAATAAATGTTATTTATAAATGTAACATTTCGAGTAAGTATGCCTAATATTACTTGCACACAAATCTGGTTTTTATCCATGACAGGCGTACATTTATTTATGATATTTTGTTATCTCTGTTGAGATAATGAAGCATTCCTGTGCTGAATTAACATCTTACGTTCCATATTTGAATACTGCAATATCTCAGTCTGCTGTCAAATTGTTACATTTTTCTACCATAACTTTTTGCGTAGTGTTCCTGTATAAAATGTAATTAGTAATTTTAAATTACTTAAATTACTAATTTATAATGTACCTACAGAAATACGCTTTTTATATTTGTATTTTAAATGAAAAAATAATTATCAGTTTAACATATTAATTCTGAGCTGTGTTTAATTATGATTCCATAAATATTAGTACTAGTATTTTACAGTTTTCAAACATTTATAAAAGGTAACAGCAAAAAGTAATTGAAATAAGTGTTATAAATGTATTAATGGTTACTTTTTACTGTTTGGTTGAGCATTTACTATGTTCTCAGCATCTTTAAACTCCAACAAATTACAGTAATAGGTACATAAAGCTACTATTCAGAAGAGTACTCATTTTAAGAGCTGAATTCAGCTTCTATACTGCCACAGGCAAAGTATTAAATAGTTTGGTGTTGGATAATGAATCGACATCATGCAATGTTATAATTTG
>JAGVSP010006455.1:0-33903 GCA_022494985.1 Micrasema minimum
TTTGAGTGTAATCGATAATGTGGTCTGCGCCGAGAGTTTTCATCATCTCCATTTTATGCGTACTGCATACCGCCGTCACCTCCGCCCCAAATGCCTTGGCAATCTGCACCGCAAATGACCCCACACCGCCCGATGCACCATTGATTAATACCTTTTGACCAGATTTAATCTGTCCGCAATCCCGCAGCCCTTGGAGCGCGGTTAGGGCAGCCCCAGGAACGGTTGCAGCTTGCTCGAAAGAGATATTTGTAGGCTTGATCGCCAATGCTGCTTCGGTTGCACAGACATACTCCGCAAACGCGCCGAAACCACATTCTGATAGATCGCCATATACCTCATCACCTACCTGAAAACTGGGTGACATCTTTGCCAACAGCTTCAACTTCTCCCGCGATATCCATGCCGAGGGTTTTGATTTTAGGCTTGAGGATGCCCCCGAACATCAGGCGAGTCAGGAAAGGATCGCCACGCATCAGATGCCAGTCGCCAGCATTAACAGAGAGGTGGCGCAAACTCTGCACTAGCACTCCATTAGCTAGCACGATGGCTTGTCAACTTCTTGCAGGCTCAATACATCTGGTGAACCATATTCAGTCTGAACGATCGCTTTCATACTCTCAGTCTCTACAGGATTGACTTACACCGTAAGTATAACTTATGGTGTAAAGTTTGTCAATCAATTTTGGATTTTGGATTGGTTCCGCCTGAAAGGCTACCGTGTATACACAAGTCCGTTTGAGTTGATGCGTAGATTTTAAATCCCCCAAACCCCCTTAAGAAGCCTCGAATTCTAGAATTCGTGCAAGTAGGGTGTGTTATCCCGCAAGGGTAACGCACCGTCTGGTTCGATGGGAAGAGGATTGGTGCGTTGCGCTATCGCGACAACACACCCTACAATATCCAAAAATTGAAGTGCGGAATGTGGGTTAAAAACACATTTTTGGTCAAGATGGTAATGTGCAAAAGATAGATAGTAAAGATGAGTAAGTCAGATATCGCGCCCCCAGATCCCGTTGAGTCGGGAGCGGATCTTAATCGCGGCGATTCAACTCGCCGATGAGGGCGGGCTGGAATCGCTCTCGATGCGGAAAATTGCCCAGGAGCTGGGGGTTCAGGCGATGTCGCTATACAATCATGTGGCGAATAAGGATGACATGCTCGATGGGATTGTCGATATTGTCATTGGCGAGATTGAGGTGCCCGATCTTGGTGTTGATTGGCAGACGGCGATGCGACGGCGGGCTAATTCTGCCCATGAGGTGTTGTTGCGTCACCCCTGGGCAACGATGCCGATCGTCTCGCGGATTAATGTGGGGCCAGCAATGCTACGCTATATTGATGCGACGCTGGGCTGTCTCTGCGAAGCGGGCTTTTCGGTTGAGATGGTTGACAGGGCTTGGAATGCGATCGATAGTCACATCTATGGCTTCACGCTTGCAGGAGCTAAACAATTTCTTCCATCGAGACTACTGAATATGCTAAGACAGCGAAGGAATATCTGCCGAATATTCCCGCTGATAAATACCCCTATATGAATCGATTGACGCATCACATCATCGATGGACATTATGATGGCATTGCTGACTTCAATTTTGGTCTCGAATTGATTCTCGATGGACTCCATAAGTTGCGCTCTAATGATTAATGGTTGTCGCTATTAACTGTTAATATTAATGGTTGATAGTTAGTTATTAATTATTTAGGCTGGTGCAAGATTATGCGAATTTTTAGAGTCTTAAAATCGCTCGTGTCTGACGATGAGAAGTTCTTACATGGATTAGAAGTTATTGAAGGCTGGGTATCTAAAATTCTGTCGATTGGGATGGTTTTAGTTACAATCACAGCTATTTTTCATCTCGGCTATTCCTTAGTCGAAACACTAATTTCAACCTTCGAGCGACATAATGATGCTTATTTTAATCGCGAATTATTTCAACTATTTGGATTATTTCTAAATGTTTTAATCGCATTAGAGATTTTAGAGAATATTACTGCATATCTCAAGAAGCATGTTGTTCAAGTTGAGTTAGTATTAGTTACGTCACTCATTGCTGTCTCTCGAAAAAATCATTATACTAGATTTAGAGAAGAAAGATAGTAACGATCTAATTGCTCTAGCGGTTGCTGTATTCTCTCTCTCAATTAGCTATTTAATTATTCGACTAGCTAATAGCAAAAATAATTGATTAGCGATCGGATTAACTAATTTTTTCACGCATCTTACTAGCGATTGCATGTGATTCTTTTTGAAGAAAATCAAAGAATGTACTCGCCAGAATCGATAATTGTTTGTCTGATGGATAGACAATATACCACTGACGCTCGATCGGAAAATGTTCGACATCCAAAATTGTTAATCCTGACATCGCATCTGGAGTAACCGTATGTTGGGATAGCACCGAAATCCCAAATCCGACTCCAATTGCTTGTTTAATTGCCTCATTTCCGCCCAATTCTAGCCGCACCTTGACAGAGATATTATGCTTGGAAAATAGCTGCTCCACCGCATCACGAGTACCAGATCCTCGCTCTCGCATAATGAATGGTTCATTCTGCAATTTAGAGATCGGAATATTCTTTTCGCCAGCGAGTGGATGATTTTTAGGCGCAACCACAACGAGCGGATTTTCGAGAAATGGATGCAAGGCTACATCCAGCCTTTCTGGTACTTTACTAATAATATATAGATCGTCAAGATTTTCGCTCAGTCGCTCTAAAACTCTTTCATGATTGGTAATTTCTAGCGCAATATCTACACCTGGATACAATTGGCAGAATGGAGCGAGGGCGCGAGGAATAAAGTATTTAGTTGTGGTAATTGTCGATAACTTTAATTTACCTTGCTTCAATCCCTGAAAATCAGCAATCTTCATCTCGAATCTAGACAATCGATCGAAGATATCTTGACAAGTGACAAATAATTCTTGCCCTGATGCAGTTAGATATAGCTTTTTGCCAATTTGTTCAAATAAAGGTACGCCGATATTCTGGGTTAATTGTTTGATTTGCATCGATACAGTTGGCTGTGTCAAAGACAACTCCTCTGCTGCACGAGTGATACTAGTTAGTCTCGCGACAGTCTCAAATACTTTAAGTTGATGGAGTGTAGATTGACGCATGTAAATTAGTTGATAGTTGATAGTTGATAGTTGATAGCAGAGTTACATGATGGCGAATTAAACTCCTTAATAACAACAAGCTACTATCCTATTAATATTACTCGATTCGATCGCATAAATAATCTTCCATTGGGACAGATCCCAACTTCTCAGAAAAGTCGGGGATCTAGTGATACTTATCCCATTAGTATTACTCGATCGATCACATGGATTTATTCCATTATCAGCCTCAATATCTGGAATAACTACGGTGGAATTTTTGACCTCGAAAGCATCAGTACAATTAATTGGAATTGGCGAACCTTCGAGGGATTCTACTGTGCCAAGTTTGGCTAAATCTGCTTGAGTAAATTTACCAGACACCACATGAAATTTGAGAATTCGGGCTAATTGTGGTGGATTTTGGACTAATGTTTGAACTGTTCCAGGTGGTAATGCTGCAAAGGCGGCATCGATTGGCGCAAATACTGTAAATGGCCCAGGTGATTTTAAAGCATCTACTAATCCCGCTGCTTGGACGGCTGCAACTAGGGTGGTAAAATTACCATTACCCACAGCGATATCTACGATGTCTGCCATATTATTTATCCTAAATTTATTTTTTTGAACGTATTTTTTTGAATGCCCAATAGCCACATAAACCGATTAAGCCAAATACAACTAGTTTGGAAACTGGGGCTAAGTATTTCTCGATCGATCCATAGTTCTCCCCTAACAAGAATCCCGCCGTAGTTAAGGCTAGCGTCCAGATTAAGGTGCCGATCGATGAGTAAATGGTAAATGTGGTGAAAGACATATTATTCACATGTTTATCGAACCAATCATTAACCCTATCGATATCTTTGGCAGATACACCAATCCATTTACCATAGCGATCTGTCCAACTAGCTAATTTTTGATAATTAACTAATCGACCGAGATAATACCAAGCATAAGTTCCCGCCATTGTACCGACGGTACCAGCAAAAACAGCCAGTCCAAAGTTCATTTTGCCCTGAGCTACGGTAAATCCAGCTAATGGCATAATCAGCTCGGAAGGAATCGGCGGAAACAGATTTTCAGCAAACATTAGTAAGCCGATGCCCCAATATCCCAAGCCGCTCATTAAACTATTAATCCATTCCACCATATAGGTTCTGCTCAATTAAGATTACTCGATTGATGATAGCAGTTATAGTTTCTTTTTCCCAGAATAACGCTTTGCCCATTTCAGGATTTAGCTCATAACCAACCTTGTCCTCGATAAGGTGCGGATACAATTACATCATGAATATTTAGCAATGGCTGACAAGCAAAGGTTGAAAATCCTTCTAAACAAGTAACCAATCCAGCAGGTTTATTTTCTACAAATGCGAGAATTACACGAGCAGTTTTTCTGATTGCTAGTTCGGAAATTAAATTGGCTTTAGTATAATCGGATAATCCGTTACCTCCGCCCATCGGATCGCGGGCATATTCATCCATCAGCAGGATGATAGCATTAGCATGTTCGGCAATAGTTAAATCTGCTTGAATAATATCGATCGAGGACATAATTAAACAGTTGACAGTTGACAGTTGACAGTTGACAGTTAGATACCTCGTAGGGTGGGCACTGCCCACCATCTAAGATTTAGGCACAATGTATTTGATTTATAATTGCTCCTGTGCTAATTACTATCGATATTCTTGACTCTGAATATCACCCAACCGCGCTTCAGGACGTTTAAATCTGTCAATTTGAGATTCAAAGAATTGACGATTTGCCTCTAGATGTTTGGGGTTTTCATCATCGAGGGGATATAATAAGGCAGTGCGTAAAGCTTGAATTACTGCCGAAGTCACACAGTACATCGATCGCTGAAAACTCACGCCCGATTGAATCAACATATCATCTTTACCGCGACAGTGTTGTCCATAATAATCGACTAAATATTGCGGTAAGAAATGATACATATCATCCATTAATAACGTTGGTGGAATTCCCGCGCTACCAACTGGATTCACATCTGCATATAAAATGCCATAGTGAAAGTCTTTTTGCTCGTTGGGTACTTGCTCTGCTTGAGCATTATATGATTTTGTTCCACGGAATGGAGCCGTGCGATAAAACACTGCTTCGACATAAGGTAAAGCCGCCTCATATAACCAGGTAAATCCAGCAGATTTAGGGATAATTTCAAACATTTCTCCCTTAATATAAACATGGTGATAAATTGGTCTTCCGGCGATGGCAAAAATTCCATTTACCAAGAAATTCATCGCCTCAGGTACAGAGGTAATTTTACCATCATCGTACAGATCGCTCATTTCAAAAAATACCGGAGCCATCACTTCCCAAAACAAGCCTAAGTTGGAATAGTAAGAAAGTACCCGCACCTGTTCAATGAACATATCGGGGAAAAGTTTGTATAAACCCAACATCACCGGATTGCCCTTAAAATAGGCTTTGATTGCTCGATCGGCATTATCCTTATACTCTGGGGTATCCAAGTAAGGATCGAACCGCCCACCCATGCCACGGTGCCAATACATGGCTTGCATACAGGCTTCAGCAAACTCCATATTAATGCGATCGTGTAGCAAATGATGGAGGATTTTGGGCATTTTGGTACTGCGCCCTTTTTCCAGAAATTCCAGCAATTCGGGATGCGCTGAAGCTACACCTTTTTGCTGGATGCGTAAATCGGCGGTGTCACCAGAATAATGGTTGGGTAAGTCTAAATAGGATTGGGGCAAAAAGTATTTAAAAACCGGAAGCGGGTTGAGAAAAACTCGCTCGGCGATGTATAACAAGTTGCGCCAGTAAAAGTCCATCGGTACGGCATAAGCTTTATACAAACCGATAATCTGCATCAAGTTTTCGGGCGTATCTGGAAGCATCGCGCCACCTGCTTCAAGGCGATGAATTACGTCAGCGCGATTGATGTGTAGATGGTGGGAGTTTTGTGCTGGTTGTTGTCATGTTTTTAATAGATTTATGTGATACTAATGAATCTGTAGGGGCGGGTTTATGAAATCAATCTCGGTTGCACCAGAAATATAATTCAAACCCGCCCTCCTCACTAGGAAATGTTAGAGTTAGTTAGATATTGGCTTTATAAGATTTTATTCTGGTTTGGCTCGCTCAGTTTTACATGCTAATGAGGAATATAATTTGGAGGTTGCTGGTGGGTTAGGGCGGGTTTGTACGATAGTTATTGTCATAGCAAAGATTTCTAGCATAAACCCGCCCCTACAGATCCTCGCCTATAAAATCCCCTCCTCTCCTTAGGGAGAGGCTACGCCAACGGAGGGATGCCGCAGGCTGGGTGGGTAGATCTCCGCCCCCCTACTAATCCACACCCGTGCAAATTTGACTCCCAGGATGAGGCATCATCGCCACAATATTATCGGTGGTAATTTGACTATGAGAAATCAAAATATTTGGTTGAACACCCAGCCAAATAATTAACGCAGCTAACACAATTGCGGGAACACGTTCATAACTAGCAACCTTCGGTAGATAAGTATGATTTTTTTCTAACTTTCCAAACAAAACACGATTGATAATGATGATAAAATAAACCGATGTTAAACCCGTACTCGCTAGACAAATTAATGTGGCGACAGGAAACGCGGTGTAGCTACCTTGGAAAGATAGAAATTCACCAATAAATCCTACCATTCCAGGGATTCCCGAACTCGCCATCGTCGCTACAATCAACATCACGCCGACAAATGGTAAACCGCGTTGAGGATTGAGCAAACCGTGGAGTTGCTTCAATTCTCGCGTACCAGTTTTGGCTTCGATAATTCCGACTAAATTGAATAATAGGGCGAGAATTAAACCGTGCGCCACCATCTGACAAACCGCGCCTAAAATGCTTAATGGAGTTCCCGCAGCGGTAGCGAGGAGAATGTAGCTTAAATGAGCCACCGAGCTGTAAGCGATCGTTTTCTTGATATCGGTTTGGGCGATCGCAATCAAACTACCATATACTGCTGTAATGACGGCAATAATTGTCAAACCACGGCGCGACGATTACCCACGCATCGGGAATAAACCCAAGCCAAAGCGGATTAAGCCATAAGCACCCAATTTGGAGAGACGATTCCACGAGCAACATTGAGACGGGTGTAGAAGCTTCAATATAGGCATCAGGAAGCCAGGTATGGAAGGGAACTAAGGGCATTTTAATGCCGAAACCGAGCAGAATCACGCACAGGAATAAGAGCTGGAGATTCGCAGGTAAATGGGTTGCAGCCAGGGATTCATAATTAAAGTTACCAGTCTTGGTAAACCACGCCCAACTCAAGAAACCAGCGAGTAAAATCATCCCCGATAGAGCTTGATAAATCAGGAATTTAGTAGCTGCATAACCACGTTTTTCGCCGCCCCAAATGGCGATTAATAGATAGAGTGGAATTAACTCTAATTCGTAGAAGAGGAAGAATAATAATAAGTTTTGAGCGAGAAAAGCTCCGGTAATTGCGGTACTGACTAATAACATCAGTGCGTAAAATAATCGCCCTCGGATTACTTCGGTATTAGTAGCCACAACTGCTAGTAAAATTAGCAGCGCGTTGAGAATAACTAGGGGTAATGATAATCCATCCACACCCAACTGATAATCTAATCCTAATGGTTCGATCCAAGTAAACTTTTCGACAAACTGTAAACCTGGATCTTGATAATTGAAAGTAGCTGAGATCGCGATCGATATCCCCAATGTTAACCCAGAAATGGCTAAGGCGATCGATCGACTAAATCCAGGGATAATTCCAATTAATATTGCCCCCAATACGGGTAGCCAAATTATAGCACTTAACATGATTTAAAATTTCCCTCAACGATATTAGAAATTTATATTTTTATAACTAAAGAGATTGTAAATTTGGTGGGTGATATCCCCGACTTTTCCAAGAGGTCGGGAATATAATAGTACTAATAATTTAGACTAATAAACCTAATAATAAACCAAGTAATACAATTCCAGAGAATCCTAACAAAATATAAAGTTGAGATTGACCAGATGTACTGTATTTAAGAGCCTGTCCACTAAATAGAGTTCCAATTCCCACGAAATTCACAAAACCATCGACAACATATCGATCGAACCAATTAATCACTCGCGCACTAGTCGCTATCAAAGAAGACGATCGTCAATTGATAAAACTGCTGCACATATATAATCATTGGCAAAGAAATCTTGGACGAATGGCACAGGTAATTTAATCGGTTTCGGAATAGAATTAAACTGAATAAATCAACGCGCTACTAGCAATACCAGAAATGCTCGACCAGGTTAATAAAGTTGCAAACATCCCATTCACTTGTCCCCATGCTGGTATCATCCCCAAATCTCGTAAGATAATTGGTAAATGACAGACAAAAATTGCTGTAAAAATTACTGGCAAACTAATCAACCAAAACGGTTCCGCTGTCCGCTCAGTCATCGGTTGCACTTTACCTAAAAATATTTTACAGTACAGTCTTGTTAAACTAAAAGCAGTGAGTGTATTAACGATCAAAATTACGCCGACTAGCCAAGGTTGCTCTGTCCACAAGCCATCAATTAGTTGGAGGAATCCCCAGAATCCACCAAAAGGAGGTAGTGCAATAAAGGATACAACCGCAATTAATAGCGAAAATGCTGTAAGTGGACGACGGGAAAACAAACCACCTAACTGAGTCAAATCTTGACTAACATTCGTCCAAATAACCGAACCGATTGTCATGTACAACAATGCCATCCCAAAGGATTCATTGAACAAAATAAATCGAGCTGAATCTAAATTTTGTGTCCCAACAGCAATAAATACTAAACCAATATAAGCACTCAAAGAGTAGGAAAGTACCCGTTTAACATCAACTTGGGCGATCGAGATTAACGAACAAGAAATCGCCGTCGTTACCCCTAAAATCGTCAAAGTATTTAATAACACTGAAGATAAGGAAACCACCGGAGCGAGTTTAATCAATACAAACGCCCCCGCCCCAACAACCACCGCATTTCGCAATACTGTCGCCGGAAGTGGTGCTTCCATCGCTTCATCCAGCCAGAGCTGGAACGGAATCTGAGCGCATTTACCCAAGGGACCAGCACTGAGCGATAAACCCAGTAACAACGCCACTGAAGGCTCGATTTGAGCCGTTTGCGCCCAGGTTGCTAACTCAGTAAAGTTCCAAGTTCGGTAATTGGATAAATCGCCAGTACTCCCATCAGTAGGACAATATCGCCCACCCGCTTCGTCCAAAACGCATCCCGCGCACCAGTAATTACCAGCGGTTGAGCATACCAAAACCCGACTAATAAATAAGTCGCCAGCGTCAGCAATTCGAGAAAGACGTAACTAAAAAACAGTGAATTGGATAATACCAATCCGCAAATTCCCGCGCCGAAACAATTCATCAACGAGAAGAACCGCGCCCAACCCCAATCCATCTCCAGATAGCCTACTGCATAAATCTGAGAGATTAAATTAATCGCCGTAACTACAGTTACCGCAGTTAGAGTAATTGTCGAAATCTCGATCGGAAAATTGATATCTAAAGTATTGGTATGCAGCCAATCATAGCTGATTTGCTGAGTAGGTAAATTCCACCCACTTACCAAAGCTAAAAGAGCATGAATAAAAGCGACGATCGCCATCAGGATATTAACATAACCCGCTGGTCTAGTTCCTAGTTCCCCAGACCAGCCCAGCGACCAAGGACTGGCTAAAAGTACCCCAATCAGGGGGTAGCAGGGAACTAGCCATACTGTTTGAATTACAAAGTTATACATAGATATTAATCTATAAATTAATAATTTAACTTAGCTATAGCTCTATGTATGAGAATAAACGAAAACTTCAGAAAAAGATAGAGCAAACATAGAGAGATTTATCTTATATTTACCCTATCTTTTGCTGATAGATTCGATCGATAGTCGATCGTCTATTATTAACTTAGATTTAATCCTATGGCTTGAAGATGAGAATTGAGAATTGAGAATTGTTAAATTTATGTCTCAAAAACAAACTTATTACTTATTACTTATTACTTATTACTTCGTATTTGCCATTCTCGCTTAGTAATTTCCATTTTATTCGCCTCAACCCATCGCCCCCGTTTTTGAAATGCGTGGAGAAATATATCTAACTAATCTCATCCCAACCTTTTCGAGCGTGCGCCGACTCGCCTTATTCCAGAGCGCGTAACTAGCTTCAATGATCGTTGCACCTAGCCGCTCAAATCCAAATTCAATTACTGCTGTTGCGGCTTCTGTCATATAGCCTTGTCCTTGATCCTCTGGGTGTGTCCAAAATCCTAGATTCCAAACAGCCGCACGATTAGTTCTTCGCAAACCAATTCTACCAATCAAGCGATCGGAAACTGGATCGGCGATCGTAAAGGTAAATAATTCTCCCAGCTCCCAGCCACGTAAATTATCTGCCAAAGGTTCGGAGAATTCGTCAATATTTGTCGGTGGTTCCCACTGCATCCCATCATTAAATCCGGCGTAACTGGTGGCTGAAATTACATAGGGAAAATCGCCTACAGATGGACACCGGGAGTACACATCTAGCTGTTTCAATTGTAAAATCTGGCGGGATAGATAATTCCATGAAATTTTGGGCGTTGCGAAGGGGGAGAACTAATCGATCGAATCAGCTTGAGGACATTAGGCTAGCTTATAATCAAAATCGAAAAGAATAATTGTATATCATATTGCCAAACCGATCGCCTAAACTGTATTGTGGATGCTAGGGTTATTAGGATCTAATGCTTTATCGACCCCTAAAGCTGGGCATCGCGCTACTAAGGAACAAGATGCAAAGGTAGTCGCAATGTAATTTATATAAGGAAATTTTTAGATCATGACAGTAGTTCGGAGTAATGCTACCGCCGCCCCGCCAACACCGTGGTCGCAGAACTTGGCAGAGCCAAAGATTCACCATACCGCTTATGTTCACGCTTTTTCCAACATCATTGGGGATGTCCGAATTGGCGAAAATGTAATGATTGCGCCGGGGATATCGATTCGCGCTGATGAAGGAAATCCTTTTTCGATCGGATCTAATACTAACATTCAAGATGGCGCAGTCATTCACGGTCTAGAACAAGGTCGAGTGACTGGCGATGACGGTACGCCTTACTCTGTCTGGATTGGGAATAATAGTTCGATTACCCACATGGCACTGATTCACGGTCCTGCTTATGTGGGTAACGACTGCTTCATTGGCTTTCGTTCGACCGTATTCAACGCTACTGTCGGTCACGGTTGTGTCGTGATGATGCACGCTCTGATTCAGGATGTCAAAATTCCGCCTGGTAAGTATGTGCCCTCAGGTGTGCAATTATTACCAGCCAACAGCAAGCAGATCGATTGTCTGAAGTACAGCCTGACGATAAGAAATTCGCTGCTCATATCATTAGCATTAACGATTCCTTACGCTCTGGCTATCATTGTGTGGATGATGTCGTGTGTGTCGCCGATCTCCAAAGTGCTAATGCCGCAGCCTCATCTGTAACTGGCCCAACTACGCTAGATCTACCACTGAAACCAAAAAATAGCAACAATTCCAGTCTGCACTCAGACGTGGTTAGTAGCGTTCGCAGTCTGATTGCTCAAGGCTATAAAATTGGTGTCGAACATGCCAATAAACGTCGGTTCCAGACTAGTTCTTGGACTAGCTGTGCGTCTTTTGGTTCCAACCATGAGGGCGACATCCTCAAAGGTCTTGAAGGTCTATTGCAAGAGCATAACGGCGAATACGTCCGGTTAATCGGGATCGATACCAATGCCAAGCGGCGGGTACTCGAAACCATCATCCAACGCCCCACAGATCGCCCTGGACAGTCCGAAGTTCGCAGCGTTAGTACAAGTTTCAGTCAGCCCAGTTCGAGCCATGCTGTCAGCCCTGCTAGCTCCAGCGGTGCGAGTGCCGATCTCACCACAATTGTTCGTCAACTCATCAATCAAGGTTGTAAAATTGCGATCGAGCGTGCTGATAAACGTCGCTTCCAGACTAGCTCTTGGAATACCTACTCGATTGAATCTCAGTCTGAAAGTGCGATTTTAGCAGCAATTTCCGACTGTATTGCTAACTATCCTACGACTATGTGCGGGCGATCGGCATCGATCCTCACGCCAAACGGCGGGTATCCGAGCAAATCGTCCACCGTCCCGGTCAAGTAGTAACTGCTAAATAACAGTAATTCTACTACTAGTAGCTTCAGTACTGGTAGCAGTAGCTTTAGTACTGGTAGCAAGAGTAGCCAAGCCAGCACTACCACCAGCACCCTGTTAACTCTAGATGCGGTAGAAACTATCTCGCGCCTCGTTAATCAAGGTTGTGCAATCTTCACCGAATTCGCCGACGAGCGTCGCCAAAAGAGCAACGCTTGGGAAACTGGCGGACAAGTCTCTGGTCACAACGCCTCTGACATAGTAAGATCTTTAGAATCGATCGTCCGCGATCGCCAAAAGTCTTATGTCCGGGTCATCGGTGTAGACCAAAAAGCTAAAAAGCGTGTAGCTGAAAAAGTCATCTATCGTCCAGCGAAGTAGACGAAAGTAGACTAGCTTCGGCAAGAAACCCGACTTTTTTTTAAAAGTCGGGTTTCTGCTAGGGACTTGCAAGTAATAAATCAGTCCAGCTTAATTTCAGAAAGTAGGGTGTGTTATCCCGTAAGGGTAACGCACCGTCTTAGGGGCTGGAACGATTTGATTGTTGGAAGTCCCTTAGCCACCATCGTTGACAATCTTCTGATAAAACCTAAAGCCTAAAGCCTGATTTGATGTAGCCTCTCACCAGTAGATCGATCCCAATTTGTTCGTAACTTACCCGTTCTAATACTAGCGCGTCAGTCATCGATCGAATCCCTAGATCGCCCACTGGAGAAGGCGCGATCACGCCACCGACAATTTTGGGCGCGATGAAGGCTAATACTTTCTGAATCGCGCCGTCAGCAATAGCACTCGCGGCTAATGTCCCACCACATTCCCAGAGTACTGATAAACAGCCGCGATCGTAAAGATGCTGCATCACCAG
Source organism: Micrasema minimum (assembly GCA_022494985.1). Taxonomy (NCBI): domain Eukaryota; kingdom Metazoa; phylum Arthropoda; class Insecta; order Trichoptera; family Brachycentridae; genus Micrasema; species Micrasema minimum. Next base: position 13,122 of record JAGVSP010006455.1, read on the forward strand.
GCTGGGTTTGAGTGAGTCTAATTCTAGCACTTCCACCCTCGATCGATTAAAGAAGCTCGCAACTCTGGATTTGCGCCAGTTTGGGTAACGACGAGAGTCGGAGCCACACTGATATCCCACAAAATCGCCTCTGTCGGTAAATCATTTCTGCGTCGCAATCATCACTACCCACAGCGGATTGGCAGATCTGGCTGATGTAAATCCAATTTCTGCGTCATCACTACCCGCAGCGGATTTGGCAGATCTGGCTGATGACTGGTGAGGTGAGGATTATCGCGGCGTAATGTATTCCCGACAATTATCGCATCGCAACCCGCCCGTAAATAGTGAACGTATTGGCGCGAAGTTTCGCTACTTACCCAAGTACTATGTCCGCTATCAGTGGCAATTTTACCATCGAGAGTCATTGCATATTTTAAAATGCCAGGGGACGATGATGGACAATGCGCTGAATAAATCCCTCATTTAATTCCTCACAGATAGCTGTTTCCACCCCACAACCACCTCGATTCCCGCCTGCTCCAAGGTTTTAATCCCCCACCTGCAACCAGCGGATTAGGATCTACCATCCCGACAACTACTTTCTTCACTCCAGCCGCCACCAACGCCGCCGCGCAAGGTGGCGTTCTGCCATAATGATTGCACGGTTCCAAACTGACATAAATCGTCGCTCCAGCCGCCTTCTCGCCTGCTTCCCTCGCGAATACTGCTTCCCCGTAACGCGAATACTTACCGAATATTCCGCATGGGGTTGTCCAGCACCAGGATGAAAACAATCTGGCCATCTTGGACAATTACCGCGCCTACCAGGGGATTTGGAGCCGTTTTCCCCAACCTTGTTTGGCAAGTTCTACACATCGCCGGATCATTTGACGATCGAATTCTGTAGATTTTATTAAATTGGGCATAAGAAATAAGATATAGTGATATGTATCAGCTCGTTGAGATCGGCTGTCGGCGATTCTCTTGCGGGAAGCTATTGCTGGGGCAAACGGTTCGCTACCGCCAACGACTATCTGCCCATCCACCCGATCGCTTCACTATTCTCAATCTATTATCCCTTATTTACTAGTATAATTTTTACTGATGATTCAATCGGGTTCATACCAATGACAACTTATCAAGAAGCTGTTATTGTGAAGAAAGATTACGCAACAAACCCTTCTGGTAAGATCGAACTTATGCCAGGTTTCTCCCGTAGATTTTCCCAGCCAATTACTGTATTCTGTGACTTTGATGGTCCGATCGTCGATGTATCCGATCGTTATTACAGCACCTATCATCAAGCCTTAACAGCTACTACCGAATTTTATCGCGATTTTTCGGCACCCTTAACGACCGAAAGTTCTCGCCCAGCCTTAACTAAAGCACAATTTTGGCAGATGAAGCAAAATCGCGTTCCCGATCGTGAAATAGCGCGTCAGTCTGGGTTAGATGACGAAAACACCGACTTTTTCCTCCAGCGTGTAATGGAAATTGTCAACTCCGCAGATTTACTCGCACAGGACAATATTCAACCTGGCGTTACCTGGGCATTAGGACTACTAAGATCTCAAGGTTGTAAATTGATTTTGGTGACATTACGCGATCGAGATGAAGCAATTCGGATTCTAGAGCAACATGGACTCAGACAGTTATTTAGCGGTATCTATGGTACCACAAATAATAGCACCGCTGCATATCAAAACTATGCCCAAGTCAAAACCCAACTGCTCGAACAAGCCATGCGCGAGCATCAAGTCACCAAGATGGATGCTGATTGGAGTTGGATGATTGGCGATACCGAAGCGGATATTCTCGCCGGAAGAGCGATGGGAATTCCGACTATCGCCCTCACCTGCGGTATTCGCAGCGAACGCCAACTCAGCCAGTTGCAACCAACATCCATCAAAGCAGATTTACTCTGCGCCGCACACTATCTCGTTGGGATGAATTCGCTCCAGCCATGTTGAGGAAGGGGATTTTGGATTTTGCGGCGTTTTTATTCGGGGGTTCCCCCCGAATAAAAAAAACGACAAGACAGGATTTTGGATTAAATATCCAGCTCCCATCTCCCAACTCCCAACTCCCAACTCCCATCTCCCATCTCCCAACTAATTCAAATCGTAATTCCGCTCGACAAAGGCAAATTTTGCACCTTGGTCTTCAAGATCGGTGAGAATGCGATCGTAGGCTTCGAGATCCCAGAGCGTCCATTTAGCAGTTGCCTGAGGATCTTGTCCTGGTAAAATGTGTGGATTGGTGGCTAGAAACTCCTTCAAGCTACTAATAGTCTGCCGTGCAGCAGTTGGCTCGTGCCAACGAGGTTGCGCTGCTAAAGCGGCAATTTCAGCTCGCATCGCGGATGCTAACACGGCATTTCCTTCAGCCTCAGCCTCTTGGAGCAGTAAGCGGTAGCCTCTGGTATCTTTGTGAATAAAATTGTCGATGCCTTCTACACCCAAATTTTCGGTGATCCGATCGAGCTGTCTAAGTAATTGTGGTACCGTCGTTCCATAGACTAACCCTTCCGCTTGAGTATCCATTGTGCTCGGAAGTGGAGCGATTGTACCTTCTTCGCGTTCGATTGTCAGCCAGTATCCCATAAAATTCTCTATCTTTATTACCACCTGCTCTAGAGTACCCATGCCAATCTGGAAAGTATCAAGGATGGGGATTGTGGGAATTGCCAAGCAAAAAATTGCGCTCTAAGATTCGAGCGGAGAGTTGTGCTATTTGGCAAAATCAAGGGAATAATAGGATAATTCGACTCGATCGAGCTATCGCTGGCATTATTTGAGATCTACTATATCTAGAGTAATCGATCGACCAGTTATCGATACTTTAAACTTTCAGGAGACATCTTCGATAACTTTCCTGATTAGCCGATCGGATGTGGGAATATATAGGTAGATTAGCAATAAAACTAGCTTAAATAGTCTTAACTTGCCGACAATCTAGTAATTTGAGATCGAACTCGACCCGATTGCCAAACAGATATGAACTTATATTCCTAAAATAAATAATTCTGCTGTTAAATTTATTTCATTACCCTATTACCCCATTTTCCCACCCAATAATTGTGACCCCAAGGATTCAATCGTGAAAAAAATCTTATTAGTAGACGATGATAAAACTCTACAAACCGTACTCACCCGTTATTTAGAAAAACGTGGCTATTCTGTACGAGTTGTAACTTCTGGCGTTCAGGGGTTAAAACTGTTCGCGCAAGATCCACCCGATTTAGTCGTATCAGATATTATGATGCCAGGGATGGATGGTTTAGAATTTTGCCGCCGCTTGCGTGCGACAAGACCCGGACAATTAGTACCGTTTATCTTTTTGACTGCGAAAAAAGATCTCGAAGATCGAATTCAAGGACATTATATTGGTGCTGATGACTATATCACCAAGCCGTTTGAGCCGCTAGAACTCCTCGCGAAAATTGAAGCGCAATTGGAGCGTTCGCGGCGGATTCACTCCGAGATGGTGCGGTTGATGCAAAAGGTACCAGAAGATAACGACTCTGGGAGTGAGTATGATGATAATTCCGCCGATGCGATCGTGCAAGCAAAAGAGCCAGAGCCAGAGGAAGATCTACCATTGACTCCAGCAGAAGCGCGGGTATTCTGGGAAGTGATTCAGGTTTGACGAATAAACAAATCAGTCAACGTCTGTTTATCAGTCCTCGCACCGTCCAAACTCACCTAAGTAATATTCTCACCAAGTTAAATCTCGAAAATCGTTCTCAACTAGTCCGATTTGCCTTCGAGCATGGTTATCGTCCACCCCAAACTCAGGAGGAGCAAAGAGCTGCTGAGGCTAGAGGCTAGGGAATTCAATTCTGGTAGAATGGATAGAAGACTTAAATCATCGGGTTGCGATCTGAACAACCCGATGATTTTGACTATATTCTATTTTTATATCGATCGTTTATATGACTGAATCTATTGCGGCACTAATTAACTCCGAAAATAAAAACGATCGAATTACCGCGTTAAACTTGGTACGCGAACTCGAACCAGCCATTGCTTTTGGTTATATCAAACAATTAGTGACAGATAATAACACCCGCGTCCGCTATGCAGCGGTAAGTCAATTAGCCACATTAGGATCGGAAGATCTCGCTGAGAGTTTAACTATTTTACGCGATCGATTGGTCAACGATCCCGAACCCGATGTTCAAGCCGCCGCCGCCGACGCAATTGGCGCACTCAAACTCACCGACGCTTTTGAAGATCTCCAAAATCTCTACGAAACTACCCCCGAATGGTTGGTCCAATTTAGCATTATCGCAGCACTAGGTGAATTAGGCGACTCCCGTGGTTTACAATTATTGAAAACTGCCCTCAAAAATCCCACTGTCCTAATTCAAACCGCAGCAATTGGCGCAATTGGCGAATTAGGCGATCCCAATGGCGTAGAAAATATTATCCCCTTCATCACAGATACAGACTGGCAAATTCGCTATCAACTCGCTCGTGCTCTCCGTAATTTAGGCGGAGAATTAGCATCTAAAAAATTTAGCAATTTTAGCAACAGATGAAGTCGAACAGGTTGCTTTAGAAGCTCAAGGAAAATAGTCATGTGTTGGGGGATAGGGAACAGGGGATAGTGAATAGTGAATTTTCTCCCAGTCCCCCAGTCCCCCAGTCCCCCAGTCCCCCAGTCCCCCAGTCCCCCAGTCCCCCCAGTCCCCCAGTCCCCCAGTCCCCCCAGTCCCAACTCCCATGAGCACTGAATCCGCAAATTGGTCGCAACTACTGCAACAACTATTAGACAAGCAATCTCTAAGTCAAACCCAAGCCACCAGGCTGATGAATGGTTGGTTGCAAAGCGAAATCTCTCCCGTCTTGTCTGGAGCGATTTTAGTCGCACTCGAAGCCAAAAAAATCACTGCACCAGAACTGGCGGGGATGGCGCAAGTACTCCAAACGCCAATGATTAAACATGCCATTCCCGTCATCGATACCTGTGGAACTGGTGGCGATGGTGCCTCGACCTTTAATATCTCCACCTCAGTGGCATTTGTCGCCGCAGCAGCAGGGGTAAAAGTCGCCAAACATGGAAGTAGGTCGGCATCGAGTCTGGTTGGCTCTGCGGACGTGCTAGAAGCCTTAGGCGTAAACTTAGCTGCTCCACCAGAGCGGGTAACGGCGGCGGTAGATCGAATCGGAATTACCTTTCTGTTCGCGGCGGGTTGGCATCCAGCGATGAAGGCTGTCGCACCGTTACGGCGAGAATTGAATATTCGCACGGTATTTAATCTAATTGGTCCCCTCGTCAATCCCTTGCATCCGACAGGACAAATTATTGGGATTGGCACACCCCATTTACTAGAAACGATCGCCACCGCCGCAGGGTATACTGGGTACTCAACAAGCGATCGTTTTACACGGACGAGAACGTCTCGATGAAGCTGGTTTGGGCGATTTAACCGATTTAGCAATTTTAACAGATGGCGAGGTCAAACTCACCAGTCTCGATCCGCGAGCATTAGGTCTTACCCCCGCACCCATTACCGCACTCAAAGGCGGCGATCTCGCTGAAAATGTAGCGATTTTAACTGCGGTGCTGCAAGGGAAGGGGACTGCGGTACAGCGCGATGTGGTAGCACTCAATGCGGGATTGGCGTTACAGGTTGGTGGGGTGGTGCCAATTGGCGCACATCAACAGGGAATCGAAATCGCTCGATCGGTAATTGATAGCGGTGTGGCGTGGGATAAGTTAACGGAATTGGTGGCGTTTTTGGGCGATTAATCAGTAATTCCAAATTTAACACCAGCAATCCTAGTGTGCGCTCGCGCTGTCGCGATAGCACACCCTAGGTAACTCACGTTACCTAGAAAAATCTACGTAAATTTTGTTGATAAGTATTGACATTTAGCCCCTCAGTCCGATTTTTATAAGCAGCCGGAATCATCCGCTGAAGATTGGTAACTCGCTCGGAGACAGCAGGTGACTGCTGAGAAACTCTGGTGGCGAACTACCGCGCATCAACTTCTTCATAAACTCTGGCATTGCACTAGGCGCATAACCAGTTCTGACGATCGTATCCATACCGCGCGCCGATCTGCGTCATACTCATCCTGACGGCTATTCGGTAGTGTCAGAGCCACTTGTACGCCAATTTGTACTAGCTGATCTCGATCGACTCCTAGCAGCGAACTAGCACCTTGAGCGATGGCGGCTTGCTTGATATGTTGGATCGAATGCTTACCAGTAATGTGGCCGATTTCATGACCGATTACGCTAGCTAACTGCGCTTCATTATCGGCGGCTTTAATCAAGCCAGTATTCACATATACAAATCCACCCATCGTCGCAAAAGCATTGATCGCATCATCTTCGACAACTTGGAAGGTATACTTAATATTGGGTCTAGCACTATTTCTGGCTAACCGTTGACCAATTTGATTTACATAACTAGTCAGAGCTTGATTCTGGGAAACTCTAACTTTGTCACTCAATAATGACTGATTTGTCTGTTCGCCCAGACTCACTTCTTGAGCATCAGACAAATTAGACAACTGGATAATTTGGGCACCTTGAATCAGTAATTCCCACCATTCCGCAGCCTGACTTACCTGTGGTTGTCCCACAGTAATTGTACCAATCGTCAGGATACAAATGCTGGAATATAACCACCGTCGTGGCAACCATCGACAGAGAGCAGGCATTCTCGCGAACATAGATCTCATCTTTAAAAATAACGTAAGTTGGAGCCAAAGAGAGCTAAATTGATTCTCACCACTAGCATTTATACTGACAGGATTTTGGTGATTTATGTTGCATGATACAGAATTAATCGATCCCCCGATTTTGGCTGACTCATTGCCAAAGCCTTTCCAAGATAGCATTGTGAAACTAGGACTCGATCGCATTTCGCGACATATCCTAATTTGTGCGGATCAAACTAAACCCATCTGTTGCGGGAAAAACCGATAGTATCGAATCCTGGAACTATCTCAAACAACGCTTGAACGAATTAGGACTAGATGCTCCCACTGCACCAGGCGGTTGTATTTTTCGGACGAAGGCAAATTGTCTGCGCGTCTGTCATCATGGGCCGATTGTGGTTGTTACCCCGATGGTGTCTGGTATCATTCGGCTACGCCAGCGGTGATCGAGCGGATTATTCAGGAGCATATAATAGCAGGTCAAATTGTGACTGAGTATGCGTTTTTGGTCAATGATTTGGGATGAATTTGAATTTGCTGGAAATTTTGGCAATCGATCGAGAAATCTGTATAATGAAGCTTCATGGGTTTTAAACTCCCACATATCAACTAAATTAAGTCTGGTTCGAGCGGGGAACAGTCGCTCGAAGTAATGGGGAAAGATTGGTGAAAATCCAGCACTGTCCCGCAACTGTAAATTGATGTAGACTTACATCGATCGAGTCAGAATGCCCGCCAGCAGATCCAAATCCGATTAACCTACGAGGTATTAGGTGAACCCACAACATTGTCTATTTGTTTGTACCACTTGCGGCAGTAAATGGGAGGAAGGGCGGCGCGTCGGTACTAGTGCTGGCGAACTGCTGTTACAAGAGTTGCAATCCCTGCATGAAGATTGGGATTTAGCCGCAGAATTTCCGATTCAGGCGGTTGGTTGTATGAGTGCCTGTAGTCGCGCTTGTGCGATTTCGTTTGCGGGTGCTGGTAAGCATACCTATCTATTCGGTGATGTGGCGACGAAAGATCCGAGTATTCCGTTGAGCAATATTTTGGATTGTGCTGAAAAATACTATCAGCACCCAGAGGGATTGCTACCCTGGGCAGAACGTCCCGCACCTTTAAAACAAGGTATTCTCGCGAAAATTCCCCCACTTACTATTCCTACTCATGCGGCACTATAATCGTCCTCGCCGCACCAATTTGTTTGCCCAAAGTTTACTGCGAATTGGGTATTATGGTTGGCAAGGTTACTTAGAATTCGATCGCGGTATCATCGCCATTAGCAGCGATATCGATCTGTTTAATGTTGATGATTCTGACTATCGGGCAGAAATCCTCGCACCGAAGCTCAATTTTCGCTACATTCCCCAAAATCGAGTCGTTCTCTATCTTGAGGAATGGCTGGTACCAATTCATTCAGTCGAACCAATTCTCGCGGCGGTGGTTAATTTATCATCCCCAAACAGAATTAGTTTTGGCAATTGAATCTGGTGTGAATTTAGATATTTGCTGCTGTCAAAATCTCCAAATTTCACCACCAAATTGTTAGACAAAATCTCCAACCTAATCACCCAATTATTAATTATTAATTATTAATTATCAATTATTAATTAATTGAACTATCCCCAAAGTGCGGCAAAAACTACCGAGGGGAGATTTTGCCAAATCGGGTAGGCTTCGAGCTTGAGTAGTTGTCTAGCCATGTTGAGGAGATTTTTGTGATTGGCAAACCAGCCTGGAGTCGGAAAGATCCGAAATGGGGCGTAGACGACAGATTTTTGGGGATAGTCGAAGAGATAGGTATTGTGAACGAAACCAATACCCGAACCAATATCGGCGAGGGTATTACCAGGATGGGCACCCCAAGTGGTAGATCCAAAATAAAATAACATTGCCGACCAAACATTGACCCCGATCGCGCCATACTTTAAATTAGCGATCGCAGTGTCAAATTCTTGACGATATTTCGCCTGAGTTTGCGGGTCAATGATGACCGTACAGGAAAGTGTACCCCACAGGCGATCGTTCGTAAACTCTACCGCTGTGGTCAGAAATTCTGGTGCGGACACAGCTTCGATCGAGACTTGCGCTAAGATGCCGCAGAATACTTCCTCTGTGAGGGCATATTCGCCCGCTACGGGGGGTATGTTGGAAATTAGCGTCCAAGGTACGATTTCTGGGGTGCGCGTTCCTAGGGCTTCAGATTGGGGGTATCTGTCGAGAAATGCTTGGTAGCGATCTTGAGCACCTGGATAGTAAGCTTGGCGGGGTGGGATGGCGGCTAATTCCTGTCGAACTGCGGCGAGAAATTCCGGCTCTTGCTCCCATCCCGATGCGGTGATGAGTACTTGTCCGGCGGCGCAATTGAAGCTAGCATTGTGAGCGACGGTGCTGGCAACTTGACGCGCTTGAAAGGTGATATCAGATTTAGACCATTTACCTGGTACGATCAAAATAGGCGTAACGCAGCCGAGTTCGGAGGTAATTGGTTTGGCTAGGCGCGGGTGATTTGCGGCTTTGCGTTGTTGTTGTTCGCTGGCGGTTAAGCCCCAAACGATCGCATCGTGGGTACGATGGGAACCAGTGATATGAATTGTCTCAATTTGGGGATGTTGGCACAGATATTCGCCGACTTCGATACCACCATCGACGATATGTAGGAAGCCAGCTTGAATTAGTGGCTCGAATGCTTGGGCTAAGTATGTGCCAATATAAGCATTTACGGGATTCATCTTGACGATGACTATTTGATTTTCGCTAAAAAGTTTGGAGAGGACATCAATCGCCAGAATCGCCGAGACATTGCCTGCGCCGAGAATTAGGGCAACTTTAACAGCCGTTGGTTCGCGATAGATTTTACCCTGTGTGGGAGCCGTGCCAGATTTTAGCCATACCTCGCCGCGGTACCCTAAGTATAACAGACGATCGATCGAATTCGTCGGAAATACTTCAGCAATAAATTGACCGTCTTCCCGTTGCGTAAGTTGGGGCGGGGGAAGTTGTCCATTTGCCTGGAGAGTAGTCATCAGCAACCGAATCTGCCGTAGGGTGGAGATTGGCCCAGCAATCCATTCTTCTCCCGCCAGCGGGGATGTGGGATCGATCCCTTTTGCCTGACATCCCGCCGTTGCCCAATCTGCGGCAATTGCGAGGGTGCGATCGAGACAGTCTTGGAGATATCCTAATCGTTGAGCAATAGTCGTTTGCGCCCATTTATCCCGATGATTGTGGAGATTAGTAATCGCTCGATCGATCTCGTCAAAGTTGGTAGTTAATGGCATTTTTAGTGAATAGTGGATAGTGAATAGTGAATGGTGGATCAATATCTTCAGTCCCCCCGTCTCCCCGTCCCCCAGTCCCCCAGTCCCCCAGTCCCCCCGTCCCCCAGTCCCCCCGTCCCCCCGTCTCCCCGTCCCCCCGTCCCCCGTCTCCCCCGTCCCCCAGTACCCACATGCTTCCATCATCTGCAACGGCTGATTTAATTACTCCATTTAGACAGCGGGCTGAATACTCCCCTCACTAAACAGCCAGTCACAATCTTGCAAGTCAATCTGGGGAAACGTTGTAACTTAGCATGTACTCATTGCCATGTCGATGCTAGTCCCCATCGTACCGAAGAAATGTCCGATGCGGTTGTCGATCGAGTGATCGAATTAATTCAGCGATTCCCTCAATTAGCAGTTGTCGATCTCACTGGTGGTGCGCCAGAACTGCTCAATGGTTTTAAACCTATTTTAGCAGCCGCTGTCGCCGCTGGAAAGCAGGCGATCGTCCGTTCTAATTTAACCATTTATTTTTTGTACCTGGTTATGAGGATATCCCCGAATATTGTGCCCCAACATCAAGCGCGAATAGTCGCATCCTTACCTTGCTATCTCGCCGATAATGTCGATCGAATGCGGGGCGAGGGAGTGTTCGATGCATCGATTAAAGCATTACAATGGTTAAATCGCCTGGGCTATAGTCGCAATCCTAATTTACAGTTAGATTTAGTCTACAATCCACCGATTCCAACATCGACAGATTTTAGATTGACTCCCGATCAAGTAGCTCTCGAACGAGATTTATAAGCTGTTCTTTGCCGAACATTTTGATGTTCAGTTTAACAATCTATTTACGATTACCAATCTACCGATCGGTCGAACTAAGTTTCAATTAGAACACCATCAACTCGATCGACCTTATCTAGAGTTCCTCTCGTCTCATTATAATCCCACGACGGTACCACAATTAATGTGCCGCGACCAACTATCGATCGATTATCTCGGCAATGTGTATGATTGTGATTTCAATCAATATGGCTAATCTTCCCGCCATTAATGCTCATGGCGAAAAATTAACTATCGATCGATTATTAGCCGCCAATAGTTTAGATCTAATTGAAGAAATTCGGACAGAATCTTATTGCTATGGATGTACCGCTGGATCTGGCTCTAGTTGCGGTGGGTCGCTGATTTAAGAAATACACTCTCATCTTTTATACATCCAGAGCAAAATGCTTTACAATACTTAAAGGTTGCGATCTTTAAATATTGCCATATAGTTGGGACAAAAAACCCGACTTTTTAAAAAAGTCGGGTTTTTAGCTAGTACTAGCGGCATAAGTTTAGCCACCATCAGATCCCTCCAATCTCCCATCTCCCATCTCCCATCCATCTCCCATCTCCAATCTCCCATCTCTAATCTCCCACCTCAATTAATTTAATGATTAGTCAAGCTGAATATGTCAAGGTGCTGCGCCCGTTATTGCCAGAAACTGCATTTAAACCCAACTCAAATAAGCTAGTAATTCTGGCGATTAATTTGTTAATTAATATTGGGATTAGGATGGTCGATCGCTAGAGAATTAGATCGATGGTCAATTTGGTTGCTATGGTTGTATTTACCTCTGAGTTTTAATCATGGGGAATAGTATTATTATCTGTTTGTTTGCTTCTCATGATTCGATGCATGGTAGCACAATTAAACAACCACAGTGGAGATACTTACTTAGTTTCTTTGCACTATCTTTATTATGGATGCCACCAACTTTGTGGAAAGCAGTTCATAACCATAAACATCATACCGAAACCAATGCAATTAGCGACCCAGATCGGATGTATTTGGTTGGTCAAAATGATACTTGGGGTAAGTGGATTCAAAATCTATTTGTCCCCTCCTCTGAAGTTAATTGGTTATTACTATTTATCGGCATGACTAGCTCCTGGGTGGTGCATACTTTTCGACATATTACTTCCGTTCTACTATTTAATAATGACGAAGTTAGTTATGTTCCCGCGCCAGTCGTCGTCGTGAGCCAACGCAAACGCCAAATTATTGCGATCGAATTAGTCGCAATCTGCTTGATTCATTTAGGTATCTTAGCTTATCTCAAGTTTAATATCTTAGCAATTTTACTAGGATATATCATGCCATTGGGCGTGGATATGCTGGCGTAATGTTCTATATTTACACCAACCATTTCCTCTGTCAGATGACCGATGTGAACGATCCCTTGGTGAACAGCGTATCATTAAAAATGCCAGAGATCTTCAACTTATTACACTTCAATTTTTCCTATCATACCGAACATCATTTATTTCCGAGTATTAACTCCGACTACTATCCCCTCGTCCAAGAACTATTGCAAACCCACTATCCCGCAACCTATAATCTGATTCCTGTCGGCGAAGCATGGCGACTATTAATGGACACTCCCCGCCACTATCGCGATGAGGTAACATTGACAGATAGCCTCGATCGAGAATCCGTAATTTGTCCTTGTGCTGTTGGTATAAAATAGTTGCTAGCACTCTGCGGCGTAAATCTAGGTACTATTTCGGGAAAGTTGGGAGCGAGATATGATGTTGGTGCGTTATGCTGTCGCAGTAACGCACCCTACAATTTTTACTGACTTCTGATTTTATGAAGGTAAGGATCGAGTGTTAAGATTGGGCACAATAGATGAAGGAGAGGATCTAGTCAGTAGCTAGATATACGCCGATCGAGCTTAAATTTGTGTTAGCGTAATAGTCTAGTAAATGAGATCGATCCTCTGAGCATTCGTATATAGAGGTCGATGCGTGAGTGTGACAGTTAAACCTAGAAAAATATCGATTCTCGTTCCCAAAGCCTCCGCCAAAGAATTTCAGTTTCCCCCAATTGCTAAATAATTTATCACATAACTCCCGTTATTGGCTGAAGTTGTTTTCTAAAAACTAGCAGTGCGGTTGGTTTGGGTTTATTTTTATTGGGAATAGTTGGGATTGGGTACGCGAGATATTGGGCGAAAGGTAATCTCGCACCAATTGTGGCTAAAGAGTTATCCAAAACACTGAAGCGTCCGATTAACTTAGGAGAAATTGAAGATATTTGGTTCGATCGCATCCAGATTAATAATGCTTTTATTCCTGCTCATGGTAGTGACTTAAATCAGTTAAAAGTCCGAGAAATCACTGCTAATTTTAATCCACTCGATCTGCTATTCAAACAGTCAGTTAAATTGGATATACAGATTGCGTCACCAGATATTTATCTAGCTCAAAATGTGCGCGGAAATTGGCTAAATATTCCGTCGCAAACGAAGACTCCGCCGAATCCGATTAAAATCGAAGTTGGGACAATTAACATCGAGAATGCACGAGTTGCGGTGCTTCCCTATGGTAAGAATCCGCAGCCAATTACGATGAGTAAAATCAATCTTCAGGCTGATGTCGATGACAGTCAGCAGCAGGTGAGGTTTAATGGTGGCGGAAGGTTTGGCAATAATGGGAGATGTCAGAGTTCAGGGTAATAGTTTCATCGCCAATGGCAAAACTGAGCTGGTAGTCAATGGACTAAATTAGATGCCGCCGCTGCGACGCGAGTTGTCAAAATACCGGAAGTGCAGATCGATCGAGGTACTGTTGATGGTAATTTGAGTTTAGCGATCGAGCCTGGTAAATCTCTGAGTATTAATAGTAAGCTGTTAGTAAATAATGGCAAAATTACGATTAATAATGTACCGCGCAGTTTGGATGCGATTAACGGCTGGATTGAAGTTTCCGAACGAACTGTCAAGTTTAATAATGTCACGACTAAATACGATCGGGTGGCGGGGATAGTTAATGGTAATCTTAATTATGATGATACTGGCTATCAACTTACTGCTAAAAACTGCGCCGATTACGTTGCCAGATATCGTTAAAAGTATCGATGTGATCTCGCCTTTTCCGCTGGCTGGTACCGCCATTGGTACCTTAGCCTTAACCGGAAAATTAGATCGACCGATTTTAACTGGTAACTTTCATAATAGCCAAATCAGTCAAGTCGATCGGGTGCAGATCGATCGAGTTAGTGGTAACTTTAAACTTGCCGATAATCGGATTAATATCACTGCTAGCGCTCAACCGAAATTAGGTGGAAAAGTTAGCACTCAAGGCGAAATTCAGCTTTTAAAAACCCCTCAAATTCGCTTTCAGGTGCAGGCGAATCAGGTACCTGGAGACGCGCTGAGTAGCCTCTATGGGTGCCAAATTACCGCCGCAGGTCAAAATAGGTAAGGGGACTGTACAGGGACGATTGAGGGGGCTGGAACTGATATTTATACTAATCTCCAAGTTAGTACCCCTCAAGCTAGTTATCCGGCTGTTGCAGATCTACGAATTACACCCCAAGGTAATACAATTATACGCGGTGCGACGTTCGCAGCGGCGGGGGGAAAGGTGCTGGCGACGGGGGAGGTGACGGCGACAAATTGGCGATTCGATCTCCAACCTCAGGCTTTAAACACTCAAAAGTTAGCTAAGATTGGGGGGATAAATTTACCGGCTAATTATGATGGTTTATTAGGTGGAAGTATTCAGGCGGCGGGGGTAAATACGGATCTCGATCTCGATCGGATTCGGGCTACTGGGCAATTAAGTTTACAGTTAGCAGCGGGACAAATTACGGCTAATCGCTTCAATCTCGATCGCGTAGTTGGCAAGCGAATGTGAGTAGTAATGCGATCGATCTCCAAGGATTAGATCCAAACCAATTAGGATCGGGGAGTAGTCAATTACCAGCCGGATCATTAGTGGTAATTTTAATCTCAGTGGAGCTAATCTTCAGGGATATTTACAACCACAGATTTCCAGTTATCGGAGTTTAATTCACGGATTAATGGGTCGCTTAACTGGAGAGTTTAAATTAGCCGGTAATGTAGAGGAATTGGAGCCAGGATCGAGACGTCGCAGGTGTCGGCGCGGATCGATTCGATCTACCACAAGGAAAAATCAACGGTAATAATTTACGGATCGATCGTGGTAAATGGCAAGGTAATTTTTCAATCGACTGGATTAGTCCTGGGTGGATTAGCACCAGAAATTCCATTGGAGTTTAAAAATGCCCAGCTCGATAGTAATCTTAATATCGCTGGCGATCTCCAACATCTTAAACCTCAAGATTTGACTATTGCTGGAACCGCAAGAGTAAAATTAGATACCGGAACGATCCTCGCCAGACAACTAGAAATTAAAGCTGGTAAATGGCGGGGAACTTATGGCATCGATCGACTAATATTAGGCAGCGTCAGTGATAATATTCCTAATCAACTAGAAACTGCTCAACTCACTGGCAATCTTCGTTGCTGCGGAGCACTTAATAAATTTACACCCGATCGAATCCAAGTGATGGTAAATGGAGAGCTAGTAGACCTAGATTGCAGCAAGATCCGTGCGACAAACTTAGAAATTAGATACCGGTAATTGGTCTAGCGATCTGACCCTCCACTCCTTAAAATTAGGTAAATTCGACCGACAACTATCACCTCAATTACAGCGAGTCTAAAATAGGACTTAAAGGTATTCGACGATCACTACATAAAACCAACCCGATTACAAGCGTAGTGCCTCAGTTTACTCGCGGTGGCATCATTAGTGCGACACCTTACCTAATATCGATGGTTCACGGCACAGACGAGGTGTTCGTCCGACTTAATGTTGCGTGCTACCAAACTACCGCGCAACTACCCCATAGCGAGTCGGGGTAATGCTCAAATTACAAATCTCGCAAATGGTACCCTTGGCGTATTAGTCGCTGACAAACTTAAAAATACCAAATCGATGGTGCCGTGGCCTACAGCGAATAGCTACGCCCCCGCCCAACAAATGCACCAACCCACTTTTATAATATATTAATAATTATCTCCGAATTACCCGCTGCAGTGCTAACTGGCAAATCTGCTGACAACGTAAAACTTTATTCGCGACAATTCTCGGCCTTAATATTAACCAACCTCATAGTCGCACCATCTAAATTCTAATCTCCCAATATCGGCGGTAATCTCACTACCCGCGTTCCAACTACAGAGACAAATGTCGGGGTTCCAAATTACAGACCAATGAAATTCGCCAACAATTCAAGCGCGATCGGTAAATCATCGCAAATGTCTGGCAAAACATAGTCGCTTACCGATTTTCGACCAATTAACTCCAGCAGATTAACGGCCACAACACGCGGCATAATTTGGCGGGATCAAACGCTAGATCGCGGTCGATCGGGAAATCGCGGTACGGTTGGTCGATTCATATCCAGGAATTAATCACTCCCCACTGACGGAAATTAACATATTGGCGATCTTGCCAAATTTAGGCCAAATCTACTAACTTTCAATAGTGGTCCAGATCGAAATTAAATCAGCATCTTCGGCGCATTTGTAGGCGTGCTCCTCACCAACTGGCAATCGCGCGGACAACGTACCAACCTCAGCCAAACCGAAATCCTAACGCGGTGTCGGCAAAATCTACAATGAATCGCCGCCAATATCGCCAACCTCCAAACAACCAGCCGGTGCCAAACTCCAATTCCCCAAACCATCGAACCAACGTACTTCAATCGGCACCATTAAATTCGATCCCAATTTACCTTTCATCGGCACAATTCAAGCAAATCCCGGGTCAAGTGTCGTCGATATTGCCTTCGCTAGGCAAAAACAGATCGCTTATCCCTATCACTCGATCGCAATTTACAACCCCAAAACTTTGGCCATCCATTACTCCAATCATTAATCCCCCCAACTGCGGGAATTAAACCATACCGATTCGATGGGATTGCCAAAGGGAATTTAGCCATTAATCTGAATAACTTTCAAGTTACTGGCAACCAGATCGAAATTACCAACCCCATCTTCGGCGCATTTGTAGGCGAGCGGCTCCTCACCAACTTCCGCTATGCGAATGGACAACTCAACCTCAGCCAAACCGAAATCCAACGCGGCGAAAATACCTACAATATCGCCGCCAATATCGACACCACCGCCAGCACACCCAGCTTCGATGCCAAATTTCAAGTCCCCAAAGGTAGCATCGAAGACGTACGCGACTTACTCCAAATCTTTAGCCTCAACGATTTACTCACCCCCTTCAACCAGCGCAAATACGGCACCGCCGCCGATTTATCCCCCCAAACCACCATCGCCAATCGCCCCCAACCCCCTACACCGAACTCCACCGCATCTCCGAACTCCGCCGCTGGTTGAACCAAACCGCAGATCGTCAACAGGATAATAGCTTCATCCCCGATATCGGCAACCTCCAGGGCAACTTTAGCGGCGAAATCTCGATCGCCAATAGCCTCAAAACCGGCCTCAGCAGCAACTTCAACATCGACGGCTCCAACTGGCAATTCTTCGGCGTAGCCGCCACCGCTGCACCCCGCTACCATTTAGACCAAATCCAAGCCAGCGGCAACTGGAACGATGGTAAACTGCACCTCGCCCCCCTCAAACTGGCAATTGACAACAGCCGGATCGAAATTGCTGGAGACTTTGGACTCAAGAACCAGAATGCCAAAGTCAAGGTCGAAAATGTCCCCACAGAGTGGCTCACCAGCTTCGTCAAGCTGCCCGTAGACATCAAAGGCGGGATTTTTCTCAACGCCGAAATTGGTGGCGAGCTAGCCAATCCTCGCGCTAGTGGCAACGTCTCCCTCAGTAACGGCCAACTCAACAATACCAAACTCCAAGATCCCCAGGGTAGCTTCAACTACTGGGATGGCCGACTCAACTTCACCAGCGATACCACCTTCGCCGATAACGCCGTCACCGCGCCAGCAGATCGGATCAAAATTACTGGTAGCATCCCCTACCAACTCCCCTTCTGCCTCAAACCGCCAGCCAGTAGAGATATTCGCATCGATTTAAGCCTCCAAGATCGCGGCTTACAGATCCTCGATGTCCTGAGCCAACAACAACTCCACTGGATTGATGGCAAAGGTAAAATCGCCCTGAACATCGACGGCAAAATGAAACCCTCAGCGGGCATCGAAAGTCTCACCGCCAGTGGTACCGCCACCATTAACAACGGTCAAATCAAAAACGTCAATATCCCCGCACCCATCACTGAGATTAACAGCGAAATTATCTTTGATTTCGATCGAATTGATGTCCAAAAATTCACCGGAAAACTCGCCACCGGAGCAATCCTCGCCACAGGGATCATCCCCATCTCCGAATCATTCTCGATCGATCCACAGCAACAACTAAATATTCGGATGAGCGGCATCCCGATCGATCTTAAAGATAAGTATAAAGGCGATGTCAACGGCAACATCAACCTAATTGGTACCGCCCTCACCCCCATCCTGACTGGCAATATTCAACTCAGCAACGGGCAAAATTTTCCTCCCCGACACCTCCCCTACCACCGCCACCGGATTAACCATCCCCGCCATCACCCCCGAAACACCCAATCCCAACGCCCTCCAATTCCGCAACCTCCAACTCACTCACCCTCGGCGACAACACCCAAATTAGCCGCGCCCCGATCCTCAACTTCGTCGCCACTGGTAAAATAGACATCGACGGCTCGATCGATAACCCCCGCCCCTTCGGACAAGTCCAACTCCAAAAAGGCTCCGTCAACCTCTTCACCACCCAATTTCGTCTCGCCAGCGGCGCACAAACAGCCGACTTTCTTCCCCACCCTCGGCATCGAACCTGTCCTCAACCTCCGCCTCTACGCCAAAACCCTCTCCAGCACCGCCAACCTCCTCACCCAACGCAACACCATCGCCCGCACCGCCAAAGACGGCGAAATCAATCAACCAGCCGACTTTACACACCACCAGCCTCGGCTCCGTCCAAACCGTCCAAGTCGAAGCTCGCATCGCGGACTCGCCAGCCAACTCACCCAAAAACTCGAACTCACCAGCACCCCCCCCCTCACCCAACCCGAAATCGTCCTCCTCCTCGGCGGAGCCATCGTCCAACAAATCACCGCTGGCGAAAGCATCGGGCTAGGAGTAGCTAGCGTCGCCGGTTCTAGCCTCCTGAACACCATCCAAGACCGGATCAGCGATTTATTCAGCCTCAGCGACTTCCGCCTCTTCCCCACCATCATCAAAGACTCCAAAACCAGCAGTAATTCCACCCTCGGTGTCGCCGCTGAAGTTGGTACAGACATCACCCCCAAAGTCTCCACCTCCGTCTTCAAAATCCTCACCAATAATGAATCACCCTACTACAGCATCCGCTATCGTCTCAACGACCAACTGCTACTCAGAGGTTCCACCAATCTCTATGGCGAAAACCGCGTACTAGTGGAATTCGATCGACGTTTTTAGAGATGGGAGTTTGGAGATGGGAGATGGGAGATGGGAGCTTGGAACTAGGTTGTTGATTATCAATCCAAAATCCAAAATCCCTCTCCCTACATTAACGTGAGTTTTCCTCGCGGAAAGGCTCCGCCAACGGGTTAAGGATATTTGCTTCGTTCAAGTACTGCACTCGATTGAAATCGGTGCTAGTGATACAAAGTCCGCCTTCGCGGACTGACATACTAGTCCGCGAAGGCGGACTTTGCAACATTAGCCGAGACTTTAGTCTCCAGGCTATTCTTATCCCGAACTCACGTTACATTAGATTAGTAAATTATGGTATCTGAGTTAATAAACCTTTATAGTTAAAGAACAAACATAGGAATAATTTATGGTCTGGCGTTGGTTGGTGGGGATTGTGGCGATCGTGTTGATGGTGTTAACTCCAATTAGTGCTGGATTAGCACAGCCAGCACCGACGGATGTGACCGAAGCAGACTTCCAATTGGGCGATAAATTACGCACCCAAGCTTTCACAGCGACCAATGCTGGTGACTTTAAAACTGCCGAAAAGTATTGGACGCAATTAATCGAATTATTCCCCCAAAATCCCGCAATTTGGAGTAATCGGGGTAAACTCCGTGTTAGTCAAAATAAATTACCAGAAGCGATCGAAGATTTCAATCGATCGATCGAATTACTACCCGATCGTCCTGATGCCTACCTCAATCGTGGTACAGCCTTAGAAGGTTTGGGAAAATGGCAAGAAGCGATCGCTGATTATGAATATATCTTATCTGTCGATCCTAAAGATGCCATGGCTTACAATAACTTAGGTAATGCCTATGCTGGTTTAGGTGACTGGAAAACAGCAATTAAGAATTATATAATCGCGTCAGAACTTGCTCCAGACTTTGCCTTTGCCCGTGCTAATTACGCCTTAGCATTATATCAGAATGGTGAGATTCCCGAAGCGATTCGCAACATGAAAAATATCGTCAGAAAATATCGAGATTTCCCGATGTTCGAGCAGCTCTAAGTGCCGCACTTTGGCAAAACGGTCAACGCGGTGAAGCCGAAAGTAATTGGGTTGCCGTCATCGGTTTAGACAGTCGCTATAAAGATCTAAATTGGGTTAAAAATACGCGACGTTGGCCACCAACAATGGTCGCTGCATTAGAAAAATTCTTAAAATTAGAATAACATTTGATTATCTATAAAAGAGTATTACTTTTAAAATATAATCTCGTCATAGACTTGCTCGATTGGGAATGTCAAATTTATGCTTTTAAGTTCGATTGAATCTCCTGCTTGATAGTTGAGAATCTGCCAGTTGTCTCCCATTATTTTTACGAAATAGTTCGATGGCGATTGAGTTTGAATCTACCAATATATATTCTTGTAAGTCGGATTCTGGCGGTACATTCTAAACTTATTTCCTCGGTCATAAGCCTCTGTCCCAGGCGACAAAAACTTCGACAAGTAGGCATGGATGGGTAATATATTGCGTATTGGCTCGATCGCGTTCGTCGCATGTGACACTAGATCGGGATAAGTGTAATCTGTGGGAAGCGACAATATTCACCCTA
>JAGVSP010006460.1:0-30702 GCA_022494985.1 Micrasema minimum
ACAGTTCATAAAACTAATAATTACTTCCAAACAAGAATTATTAGTAATTAAACTCATTAAGTTATCAATTGAAATCAATTCGAGGAACTGAAATAAAACAGCCTTAAGACCATAATTCCTTTGCCATTGAAAGAGGACTTATAATGTCCGATTCAACAAGTTATTCTCAGTTTCAGAGGACCACAAAGATCTTTTGGCACCGTAATTACCCCTCGTCTGATTTACAATTTTAGTCCTAACTAGCTAACTAAGCTCCGTCCCCTAAGCAAAGTTTTAAATCAACCCCTTGATAATGTCGCTAACTGTTCCGCCCGGAGTTGAGTTGTAAACTTTACATTTAACCCCTTCTGGCAAAGCATATTCTTCAAGAAAAACTGTTTTCTTTTTTTATTATATATTTTTTATAACTGTCCGCCTCGTAGCATAGTGGTAGTGCATTTGGCTAACGTGCATGAGGTCGCGGGTTCATATATTTTTATTTTAATGTAGGGAAATATTTATTTACACGATATTCATATTTAATATTTGATATGTGATATCTTGGACTAATACTGAAGCGTAAGACTGATCATCCAACATGTAATAAAATGATTAAGATACACTGCACTTGGTGTACCGATGCAGTGCCCTATGTACCATTTGGTGCGGATAAGGGAAAGTAGTGGTAGTATAATAATTAATGATTTTTTAAATAATTTTTAAAATACATTGTGTTTAAAATAGCCTTGTGGTATAGTGGTGCGTTAGGCTACCTTTTATAAGGTAGCGGGTTCGATTCCCGATGGGTCAATACGAAATATTTATGAAATTAAACAACTTTTGTTTTAAACTACTTTATTATTTTTAACACGCCAACCGGTTTCGGAGACACTACTCCTTCATCAGGGCTTTGTATAATAGCTTTATATTCAATGTCATTTTCACACAAAAGGGTTCATACCTACGACCTGCCAGTGCAGACCTCTATCCTGCGCCAGTCCAATGCTCATATGAAATATTTTATCTTAAAAACCGCATTCAAAAATCAGTAACCTTTTTTGTAGGAATTATTTTGTCATGTAGCCATTTTCTTTATAACCGAATATTCTCATCATTCAAAAAATAGGCTCTTCTGTTTGAGTGAATAAATATTAAGCATGTTTAAAACAAACACAAAAGAAGATTAAATAACTGCGTTAAGGCGAATTAGGGTCGTGAGGGGTTATGAAGAGATCAAATATTTCGCTTCTGAACGATGGAGGTGTTAAAATTCCACTTCAATTTTCGCAATTTTACGCTTCAAGGAAAATAAATTGTATTTTATTTGAATTTGGTTTAAAGGGAGTCCTCCCAAATATCAAAGGTTCTTATTTCTGGGGTCCTTGAATCAACCACTCGGCTTTCATGATGTTTAATAACCTGGACTTTTGCTGAGGTCCATTTTAGAGTAAATAATCAAAATATTGCGTCATTTTATTTTTATCTTAGAATTTTAGGTGTGCGGTGGTTTGACTTTGTAAGAAACACAGAGGTGAGGCAACGGACACAGCAACCCTTGGTATCTACTGTCATCCGGCGAAGGCGTTTCGGCTGGCTAGGCCATATACTACGTGCGCCTCCCGAGAGCCTTAACCATGCTTGCCTACAAGGCATCAGGTTCTCGGCGTCCTGGTCATGCGCTGTTGACAATTTACGTCGGATGTTTACGTCAGAGCTGCGGGACGTGGACCTGACTTGAGAGGATGCACGGGAGCTAGTGGCCGATGGCTTGGCCTGGAGCCAGTTTGTGAATTCCACATGCTCCACATAGGGAGCGGATATGGTATGATGATGATGAACAAGTATAATAAGTACTACATCTGCTACCACTCTCCCTTATCCGCACCCAATGGAGCATAGGGCACTGCATTGAAACACAAGATCTTCAAATTTTGATAATTTATTACATGAAGCAAGATGATCAGTCTTACGCTTCAGCGCCAGAATATTGCTTCCTCAACATTACAAATACTTATTATTATGTCCTTGGTATAATATTTATCAAACAGGATATCAAATTCCGGTAATCCTTCACAGCCAAATCTGTTTGAAAATCTAAAGGACGATAAAGGGAATTTCCATCTCGCGCTCTCTTGTTCATTAATCTATTGGATTTTGGTTAAATACACGCTCCTGGTCCTCACAATTTCCAAGTTATATTGTAGACCGGATATTCGTTAGGGATGAAGAAAAAAATCGATATCTGTTTTCCAACAACACTTTGAATGTGTTCAAAAATACAAATTACTGGACTATACCCATGCTGGGCTACAATGAAAGCCCCACCCTTTCCCTAGACTGCTTTAAAGACTATTGAGTCTTTTTTCAGTCCAGCCAACGCTACCGATTTTTTCAACAAGCTAAACCGCGATTTTTAGATTGTTAGTGTAATAAAAATACGGATGAATTTACGATTATGTACGCGAACAAATGCTTTCATTGTACCCCTACCACCGTCTCTGCTTTTGTATTATAATTGTCATTGTTTCCATCACCCAAACCAACCAGAGTCGGCCCAAATTAACAGTGGTAGGGATGTTAGTTTCTACCCCGATCATTATTTATTAGTAATTACAACCACCCGTGTGGAGACCGGTATCCCGCCTCGCCAGGCCCCCCATCCCAGACATCCACCCGTGCATCCGCGGTCAGGGTCTCAATGGAGGGGGGATTAGGGAATAGATACCCATGCTGGGCTAATCTAATTCTTCTTCTTTCCCCACGTACGCTCTTATGTAGAGCGTGTGGACATCATTAGACCCTCCAGGAGACTATATCGCCAGCCAGCTCTCTCACCTCCTCCCACGTCAGGCCCGCATCCATCCGTAAGATGGTCATCGACGGTCTACCAGGACGGCGGGATCCTGCAGGCGTAAAGAAGAGGCAGCTCGGTTTCAGGCTCTCCACCGCCCGCGACTCACGACTTTAGTTTTTGGAGGTGGCTGCGTCCGTTTCCAAACTTCAGCGTTGCTTATGAAGTCAAACCACCTAATTCCTAGTATCCTTGATCTCAAAACTCAACAAGCGAGCATTCTGAGCTTTTGTGAGGTGCCAGGATTCATATCCATAAAGGAGCACCGGCACAATGCAGGAGTTAGAGTCGTCTTTTCGTTTTTTATTTATTTACTCATTATACAAGCCTATACAGGCTTTTCATAAAAAAGAAAATACAAAACATGTTTGGAAACACATAAAAATTAAAAATATACATAATACATATGCCTTATAGAAACTTTTATTATAGATTAGCGGGAACACAAAACAGTTTATTCTATAAGGATTAAGGGAATACACAACAAAACAATACTAGAGTTTATTACAAGTTGACTTGACTGGACCAATGCTGAAGTTGAAGAGATCAACACACTTTGTTGGGCTAATATTAATCATTATTGATATCCATAATAATATTTTTTAAATATATAACAATAAATAATCGAATTAATACAATGATAAAAATTAGACAATAACTTAGCATATACGTAATTTAATAATTACTAAAAACCATAGAGGTCATCAAAATCAATAAATTGAAGAAACAGTAAACAGCAGATATTTAAAAAAATGTATACATATTGAAAAAAAATATAAAATATTAATTATTGTATTGCTAAGTAACCCCCAAAGCAAAATATTTAAGTGTATTGTAAAATCACAAATTTTTTTTTTTAATTCTTAAACTTGTGTGACGAATGCCGATAATTTTTATCGCAGCGATCAGAATCGCACTAACCACGTTTCTGCACAAAGTCAATGAGGTTCTGTCGAAACCCTTGGCATTTCATTTCAATAGCGATCCTGACCAAACATAACACAAATTTCTCTCTCTTGTTCCTAATTACATACATAATATCACAGTGACAAAGGTTCTAATACAGCTGCATACTAAAATGAAACGGATCCATAATTCTCGTCCTGAGCTTCAAAGGCTCCTTTTGAGGCTTTGGTTAATATTTAATGTGTTCTTATATTATTCAGGTGACGCCTGGAAGAGCATTGTATCCTTTGGAAAGCTATATTGGCTGTAGAGCCTTTTATGCACAAAGCTTCTGAGACCATTTTGGTAATGTATTTCGTTACAATACGCACTTTGGGCGAAGCTTTGAATATTGTACATAAGTTAGAAAGGTCGTAATATCCTTTTCGTGAATGTTTTATGAAACATCTAGTAATGGATATATTTAATATTATCCATTCAAGTCCAAGGTAATTAGTGATTACTACTACCTGAAAGACCCACCCTTTCCCTAGACTGCTTTAAAGACTATTGAGTCTTTTTTCAGTCCAGCCAACTCTACCGCGATTTTAAGATTGTTAGTGCGATAAAAATACGGATGAATTTACGATTATATACGTGAACAAATGCTTTCATTGTACCCCTACCACGTCTCGGCTTATGTATTATAATTATCATTGTTTCCATCACCCAAACCAACCAGGGTCGGCCCAAATTAACAGTGGTAGGGATGTTAGTTTCTACCCCGATCATTATTTATTAGTAATTACAACCACCCGTGTGGAGACCGGTATCCCGCCTCGCCAGGCCCCCCATCCCAGACATTCACCCGTGCATCCGCGGTCAGGGTCTCAATGGAGGGGGGATAAGGGTAAAGAGGGGAGGGGACAGAACGCATGTGTGCATCTCACACTATCATCCTATCATCCTATCTGGCAGACACTATTTCATACGTCCCCTGCCGTACCTTATCACAATACCTATCCGAAACCATCCTATCCTTACAAAAGACACAATACAATTGAGTTGAGGGATGGGATATAATTTGAGACCTCCACACACGCACACACAAACAGCCCGGGACGGGCCGCCCGCGCCCGTGCGAAGGCACACCAAGTCCCCCCGGGGACTACCCCACTAAGCAATCTATTAGTTCTAGATACTTCCTTTTACGGAATCATACCATATCCGCTCCCTATGTGGAGCATATGGAATCCACAAACTGCCTCCAGGCCATGCGATCGGCCGCCAGCTCCCGTGCATCCTCCCAAGTCAAGTCCACGTCCCGCCGTTCTGACGCAAACTGCCGACGAATTGTCAACAGTGGACGACCAGGACGCCGAGAACCTGATGCCCTGTAAAATAGGCAAGCTTGGTAAAGGCTCTAGGGAGGCATACGTAGTATATGGCCTAGCCAGCCGAATTGGATGCTCACTCGGTTGAAACAAAATTCCGCCTGCATCACACCTGTTCTCCTCTATGGCTGCGAATCATGGCATCCAACCAGGGCCCCAAATAGCAGATTTCTGAGTTTTGAGAATATGTGTCTTAGTAGAATACTAGGTGTGCGGTGGTTTGACTTTGTAAGGAACACAGAAGTGAGGCAACGGACACAGCAACCCTTGGTATCTACTGTCATCCGGCGAAGGCGATTCGGCTGGCTAGACCATATACCTACTATTACTCTCCATTATCCGAACCCAACGGTGCATAGGGCACAAAATAGGTTTTTTATTTCCTTGAAATTTTAACAGGACCTAAGTTTAAATTAACTACAACATTTTGAACGTATACAAATACATGTAGACAAATTACTGGATTATACCCATGCTGGGCTGATATCCAATAATGCTTTACCATCTTCTCAACAGATGTCACTAGAGAGCAAAATATTAAAATCTGACGAAAAACCAACTCAAATGTGGATACTTCTGTACAAACTCAACATATATAGAAGTTTCAAAAATTTGTCATATATGGTTGTCAGACGATAGGCGGAATGGGAAATGTTGTAGTACATCAAATGGCCACTTAACCCAGCCAATGACAGGTCATAAGCCCTGTAAACGCCTAGATAACCCACATTCGTTTCCAGAGTTTCTCTGCCTCTGTTGAGATATCAATAATATCTGTAAATTAACTGATCACTTTTGTAGAAAAAAGCGAAAAAGCAAAAAGGCCCACTTTCAATTTTCCAAAAAAAGAAGCCTAAAACGTGAAAATACCTTTTTTGAATTTATTTTTCAAAAAAACTTTTTTCTTTTCTCTTTTTCCCTATTTCGAATTCTCATCAGACCTTAAAGTGCTAACCTTCTAAAGGGGAAAGCGTAAAACGCTCTGTGAACGATAACTTTTGGAGGGTAAGGCCTACTTTAGCTATGCAATAAATAGAGATAGACGTATTGATCAATCTACGCTTGAAATTTTTTTAAATTCATTTATCATTTTACTAAAGAAAAAAGTCTAATTTTCACGTACCACTACTATGATGCATAAGTCACTGCATTATTGCATCAAGTGTTATACTTAAAATACAAGTTGCACAGAGGAGCATGGAGAGAATTATGCTTGGAATAACATTAAGAGATCGAAAAAGGATTGGATCCGACGCCAGACAAAGGTCTGCGACGTGGTGGAGCGAATTTCTTGGTTGAAGTGGAAATGGGCCGGTCACATAGCCAGAATGACGGATGACAGATGGACGAAACGCGTTCTGGTGTGGAGACCGAGAAATCAGAGGCCTCAAGGACGTCCACCGATGAGATGGGTGGACGACATCAGGAAGTCTGCTGGAAGACAGTAGATGGGGGCGGCGCACGATCGGGAGGAGTGGAGACGGCATGGGGAGGCCTATGTCCAGCAGTGGACCTCAACGGACTGAAACGATGATGATGATACTTAAAATAATAGTCATACGCTTCAGTACCAGTCTAAGGTATCACGCATGAAATATGAATATGAAAATAGCATGTAAATAAATATTGCATGTATCAGAACCGCGACTACATGCGGGGTAGCCTAATGCGCTACCACTATGCTACGTGGCGGACTATCGGACAGATAATCCTGCTAATGTCTTGTCTACACCCACATTCCCTTCCAAACTTCTCGTTTTTGTAAAAATAAGAAGATTTCTCAATGCTGCAAAAAAGTACCCGTCTAAACTAGACCTAATGTAGGTTAGGACCGATACAGCTTTCCTACGAAATTTGATAGACGTAGGAGCTTTAGTACTGCGCGTTTTTTGCAAGTTTTCGGTTTTTAGGTATTTTTGTGATGGTGATGAAATTCAATGTAAACCCGACGTTTGCTGACCCTAAAATTTATTAGTCTTAAAAAATATGTATGTGAACCTTTTCTTGGGCCCAAATATTGAATAAAGTTGACAAACTCCCACCACCTCATACTAAAATATTTTGCTATCTAAAATCAGGTTTCTTTTAGAAAAACGTGAATTCAAATAAATGTTATACATAACAGTGTGACAAAACTCGTAGTACAACCCACCAAGGCATAGCAAAACCATCACATTTGACTTTCCACATTCATTAACAAATCACTCTCCTTCCACACATCGTAAAACTTTGTGACTCTGTTATAATTTCTCCCAGTTATAATTACACTAACTTCTTAATGTTATCATTCCAATGTCACAAAATGGCGCCTTTTGAATGAAATTAAGTCGGCTTTATTTTATTATTTTTCGTTTTGAGCTCTGACAGGATAAACTTTTCCAATTTGGCGAAACGCTGTAGGTCTAAAGTCACGAATTTTGGAAAAAAACTTATATCAAACGCCTCCACAACATCCACCCCTAACTTCAGAAGAGCCTTCCTTACGGGGTGCATATTTTACTCCCCTGTCGTAATATTATAAGGGTGAGTTTTTGTCACAATATTGAGATCAGAGACGAGAAGTTTGGAAGGGAATATGAATACATCTGAGTGTTTACTGCTTCGAAAAATAATTTCAGAGAAGTGATATTCCATACTTGAAAAATACTACTGTGTGTCTAGGTGTCTTAGGCATCTACATCATTTCTAGACATCTACGTCACACGTTTCGTGTATTGGCCTAAGTGCTAAGTGCTGAGTCTTTAGATGGTGGAATTTGATAATAAGTGGTGTTATGAAATTAACCCTAGTACGCGTATATTTTTAGAAAATTTGTATGGAAACGCCCTTTCTTGTGAATTCTGGTTCGAAGTTGATAAACTACTATATCCTTATCCGTTGGGTACTTCATTGATCCACCAAGTTTATTGTATCTTAATCGTTTTTTTACATGAAGGCAATATCATTCTACTCTGTAAAGCCAGTCCAAGGTGCATAATATGAAATATTGTTATGAGGAAACCACAATTATGAATTCTGGCAGATAACAGTCTAACGGCTTCGCCGACTGTTATATGCTAGCCCTGCGGGGCTTTTCGGCGCTTCCACGCCTCGATTTTTGGTTGTTCCACCTTTAGTTGATTGGCTAAAAAGTCCCAACCAACAGAAACCTAATTTACGGAGGCCCACAAAGCCGCCCGACCGAGGCTTGAGTAGAATCTGCAAAACCAACCGAAACATGATTTTATACAATTTCAATAAAATGTTAAACTTCCGGTACTAATAAGTACCGACGGGACGTTAAGGATTAAGTAAATATGTTCGCATTTTTAAAGTAATGTGGCGAGATGGTATTTGGATGGTAAAATACCATCTCGTCAACTTTATTGAATGAGTTTAAGTATTGCATTAAATAAAAGATGTTACTTACGTATGCAGGTTGTTTTATTTAACAAAGGTAACTTAAACTATGTACACGTTATATTTAAAGCAATGATTGAGAAATTGATCACGAGGTGTTCTGGAGTGTGTCGGAAGCGGGTGACGGCAGCGGGAGCCCAAGGGAAAGTCAAGTCTCTAGCTAGGCGCCTACCGGCGCCAACGTTAAGTTCTTAGTTTCCGGTTATCGAGATATGGGGTTGCCATAGTAATTTTATGAATCTGGGAATATTTGTGAAATCTGGGGAATTTTTGGGAGAAATCTAGTGAGATTATTTTTTCCGCAGACATCACTAAGATTTATTTTTTCGGTAGACATCACTGACGGACAATACTAATACTATCATTTTTACGCTAATAATAATATAGATAAATATTTCATATTAGTGTCGTCGGGAATTGAATCTCCAACCCTAAGGATATAGGGTCCTTGCTCCAATCACTAGGTACACCACGAGAGGGGCATGGCAGTGGAATAAAAATCTTATAATTTGTACTAAAATTACGATCAAATGTAGCAATTATAAAGAATGGTATGTTCGCTTTTTACAAAATAATTGACAACGTAATTAAAAACGGTAAATAACGATTTTTTATGTGACGACTAGCCAGAAACCGTTATTTACGGTTAGTGCTAGTAAAATTTACTGGCTTTTAGGCGATAAAGTCATAAAATTGCCGTAACTTTTGACGCTGAAAAGGATTCATCACATAATACATATCGCACCGTGAATAGTATACTCCACTAAGTCACAATTTGTAGAAAATGAACTGAGAATTATAGCTCACACTGACTATGACTGCCACATTTCTGTCCAAGATATTTCTCTTTCCTATGTCGAGATATAACGTTTTTAAAAATTCGATTTCTATAAAACAGTTCGTAAATAAAATTATCTAATAATAATTTTTCAGAATTTGCGAACCATTTAATAGAAAATAATCATAATTTCAATAAAGATACCGGGCTAAAAGTGTATCATGTAGAACATAAACTATTAAAATTAGACAATTTAGAAATTTTTGAAATAAAAAAGTCTTTAAATAATAATCGCAACTTGATAAATAATCAAATAAATAATATTTCCTACAGCCCCCTTTTTAACTTAAAGATATCTAATCCATATATTTTTTATTTTTTTTAAAAGTCATAAATTACCCACCATCCATTCATCTCTCAACCTTAGACAAACAATAGACCTGACCATTGAACATATGCACTGACACAACTTACTTCATTATCCAATTTCATTCATTCTTGTACCCTTGACAAAGAGACACGTGTTGTTTCGAAACCGGTCGGGAGTTTTTTAATAATAAAATTTAAAAAGTAGTTAAAAACCAAGTGTTTTCATTTAAATAGTTTAAAATTATTTTTTACTATTTTCCAAAAGTTTAATTTTTGGAGTTACTGCTGCTTAGGATCCACGGTGCGATATGTCACATATGCTCCACAAGGTTTTTATAACCGAGAAATATGAATCCTTTTATTTCAGAGCTATTAATTTTCTCAAAGCAAATGTTTTTGTCGAAAAGTATGTCAAATACCAGTGGAGTACTAAAGTAAAAATAACGTATATAGCTTTTTAAGTATTTTTCTCTTGTTTTTTACTTTTTGATTTATTGGGGTAATCAAAATATACGGGATAATAGATTTTTCCAGAAAAAACAGTAGATTTTTCATTGTCTTTTTTATCTGTATGAAAGCTACAAATCACTCATCTTATTATTTGTTAATTTTATAATTTTTATTTATATTATTAATTAGAATTATTTTTTCAATGGTAGAGCGTTAGGCTACCACAGCTCGCGGGTTCGATTCGCGATGGGATCAAAATGTTTTTATTTAATTGTGATTTTTTTATTTTAAATTTTTCATACGTCATACCAGGACAGGAGCTGAATCGTAAGACAAATGATCAAGAATTCTGACTCGCAATGTAGCGGTATCGCGTGGAGATGCCATGTATGAGGTCGCAGGTTCGATTTCCGACGGTGGTCAATGTAAACTATTTATTTGAATATGATTTTCGCATAAAAAATATTTCATATTATCATGCCTAGGACTGGCTCTACAGCGTAAGACTGATCATCTTGCCTTCATCAAATTATCAACATTTACTACACTGGTATACCAATTCAGTCAAGTTTTATTATTAATTTTTTTATGCATAATTTATAAAGCGCCGTTTTCGTATAAATATACCTCAAGGGCGCTTCAAATATTAAATTTAACGGCTCGGGAAATTTAAAGTGAGTGAAAACTAAATTTCTGAGTAGAAAATACCATTATCAAAATTAATCAAAAGATTTTGAGAACATATAGGTCTTAAGTTTCTTTCGAGACATCACTTCACTCTCACAGTTGCGCACTTCTAAAGGGAGAGCATTCCAAGCCACAGGGCCCGCAACCGCAAAAGAGCGCTCTCCAAATTTTGTGCGCTGATTACGGATCGGTACTAAAACCCTGCCTTTAGCTGCAGATGTAGCTGATCGAAGTGTGAGACGTCTTTCAGCTAGTTTATCTGGAATGCAAAGCTCTTTTAAATACTCTGGATCGGCATCATGCATGGCTTTGTACATTAGCTAACAGAGTCTTAATATAAATACCAAAAATATCCAGTTCATGCGCCATTGAATTTCTCCATTGTTTCGTTGGCCGTGGCAAGTGGCACCGTCCTGTTGGAACCACATATCGTCCAGCTCCATGTCCTCAATTTCTGGCCACAACAAGTCCGTTATCATCTCGCGATAGTTATGCCCAAGCGTCATTGAAAATACGGACCATCGGATAGAGGTATGCCACCGAAGCCGTGGCGAGCATTTGGCCTGTATTTTGTTTCACACATAATTGTCATAGATAAAATAATTATAACTAACCATCACGCCATTTCCCAGTAGGAGTAGGCAGAGAGGATAGAACGCCATACCACTCTGTCCTGACATACTTCCTTTGCTTCCTCTACATTCATACATCTTCTCATGCACATACGCCGATTATTCCGACTTTTCACATGTCCACTTTCAAGTACTTGTCGTACCTGGTCATGCCATGTCTTTCTCGGCCTTCCGCGGCTTCTACATCCAGGCACATTTTAGTGCATTTAGCCGTTCTTTCATCACTCATTCGCTCCACACGACCAAACCACCAGAGCTCCGTTGTGTACTGCCAATTTTGCTTCCTTCGATAAGTTCTTATTTGCCACTATCGATTTCAAGGCACCGCACCATTAACTCGGTTTTCGGCCCTAACCCTTCTCTCAATGTCCTTATCCACATTTCCGTCTCTTGTAAACATACTTCCCAAGTATACAAATTCTTCAACCTGCTTCAATCTGTATCCATTTACTATAATATTACATACGGTCATATTCACATTTCTTTCAAAAACCATCACATTTGACTTTTCCACATTCATTAACAAATCACTCTCCTTGCACACATGACCAAGGACTGCATCTCTTCTTTGCTATTAGCAAGAAGCACTGCGTCAATTGATTTTTTGATTTTGATTTTTTAAATATTTATTTACAATTAACTTCGTGCGTTATGGTTGGACTGCCCTTTACAAGATGGCGTTGATATTATGTTATTACTTAGTTTCTGACGTACTGAACATCTAATTCAATCAGCAACCTCCAAACCTTTGCATGTTTAGGGGTATTATAGAGCCTTCCAACTCTTGAGGGAGGTATATTAAGTGTGCTAGAACCTTTCATTGTATGTAAATAAATATAGCATATATATGCATGCCTTTATGATACATGGTGGCACAAAATTTAAAAACCATTTTTGTTTGTTGATGTGGAATTAAATTATTTTTCCTTGGCAGTATTTTTTCCAGGATTGAACTAGATATATTATTATCTTTAACTCCATTTATCTTTATCCTGAATCATGCAACGCCACTGTATTCCTACGACATTTTTAGCATGGCTTTTTTTTATTTAGAAAAAATAACAACATAAATAATTTGTAATTTTACTAGCCATATTTGGAAATAATTTTACAAGGTAAAAACACGAATTTTCTCTTTCGTACCTTAAAATAAGGACTTATTGCAATAAGATATTCATGTAAGGTTAAAAACTTACCAGAAATTAGTGGTTTTAATGGAAGCACATTACAATTGTATTTTTGGTGACTATAATGCCGATCCAGCATCTATATTCGGTAGAGACATGATTGCTTTTTGCGCCGATCACAACTATAGCTGTATTGACTTAGAAAGATTACCGTCTAATACCTACACATACGTAAGCGACGCGCACAATACAACCTCATGGTTAGATCATTGTATATCGACGAAAGGAATAGCCGATAATATTCATGATTTAAAAATTGATTACGATGTAGACTGGACAGACATAGACCGATTTCTTATCAATAAATATTCGAACAATATCAGAGGAAAGTGAGGATTTACCTGTTAATACAAACAACATTCCATGGAAAACGAGAGACAAAAATAAGATCAGAAAACTACCGTAACATTGCGGAAGGCTCGTTAGATGCAATAAGAGAGCGCTATTTAACATTGCCATGTAACTGGAATTTGCATGTAATGATCCCAGGCATAATCTTGTTATTGACGAACTATATGCTGAGATAGTTGAAGCACTTAGAAATGCGGCAAAACTCTGCTTTCTCTCCTTATGTCCTAACTCAATCTCGCCATTACAGGAGTATCCCAGGATGGACTACCTTAGTTAGTGAATATTACGAAATATCCAGGATAGCACTCAAAACTTGGATACAGCACGGAAGACCGAGATATGGCCCGATAGTGGAAGATAGAATCATCAAACGAAAGGAATTTAAAAAAGCGCTCAAACAATGTCAGCAGGCAGCCGATCAAATCAAACTTGATAGTATAGCCACTTCCCTAGAAAACTAAACATTTTTTTACGTTCTGGGAAAAAAGCAATAACCTTCTTAAACCCAAACAAAAAGCAGCTAACCAAGTTGATGGATGTTTTAAAGCGGACGAAATTGCAAACCAATTCAGAAATACTTTTGCTGAAGTTTCCGGATCAGACATCCCTATTTTTCACCCACACATGAAACATGACAAAGATGAGCCTGGCGTAGAAATAAGCGCAAAAGACATTTTAGACTGTCTAAAAAATATGAAAACAGGTAAATCTCCGGGACATGACTGTCTGAGCATAGAACATTTAAGAAATGCTGGAAATAGCCTACCTTACCTGTTAGCAAAATTATTTAATTATATTTTGCTGCACGGATATCTCCCGACTAAATAAAAATGACTAAAACTATTATAACCCGATACTCAAAACAGGAAAACCGGATATATCATCATCTTCCAGTAACTATCGACCAATCTCTTTGGCCACAGTAATTTCCAGACTTTTTGAGAAGGTGCTTCTTGTTAAAATCTCTAATAAACTAGAAACAAGGGACAACCAATTCGGTTTTAAGCCTAAACTATCGACAGGAATGGCCATCTATGCCGCGAAACAGACGATCCAATTCTACCGAGTGAGAAACACTTCTGTCTATACCTGCTTCCTTCCTTGACTTGAGCAAAGCTTTTGACAGAGTGTCACATGATAAACTTTGGGAAAAACTCAAACTTAGAGGAGTACCAACTGCCATAATAAATGTACTCTCAAGGTGGCACTCGCAACAAGAAAACACTGTGCGTTGGAGAAACACTGAATCCGTCCTATGTACTTGCGCACAGGAGTGAGACAGGGTGGATCAATGTCACCAGTACTTTTCAATGTATACATGGACGACCTAAGCAAGCAGCTGGAAAACGCTAAAGTAGGATGCCAAATTAGAAAAAGTGAGTATGAATCACATATGTTACGCCGACGATATGATTCTTCTGTCACCGTCAGCTAAAGGCTTGAGAAAACTTATAGCACTCTGTGAAAAATATGTCGCAGAGCATAATATGTCCTATAATCCTCAAAAGTGTCAAATTGTAATATTCAGACGCCAAGGTAGTAATGAGAAAAACTCTACCCATACAGATCTATGGAATACCAATCGAAACTACAGACCGTGTTAAATACCTGGGACACATCATCACAGACAGATTGGCTGATGACGACGATATAGAGAGACAAAGGAGAAACATTAGCGTAGTATCTAATATGATAGCAAGAAGATTCTTCCAATGTAGTTCTGCTGTGAAGAAAATATTGTTTAATGCTTTTTGTACCAACATGTACACTAGCGAATTATGGACCAATTATAGACAAAGTACGATGCAACGCCTTCGAGTGCAGTACAATGATGCC
Organism: Micrasema minimum; assembly: GCA_022494985.1. Classification (NCBI taxonomy): domain Eukaryota; kingdom Metazoa; phylum Arthropoda; class Insecta; order Trichoptera; family Brachycentridae; genus Micrasema; species Micrasema minimum. The sequence goes on from JAGVSP010006460.1 coordinate 14,799, forward strand.
TACAGAATTTATATTAAATACCCAAGATTCTGTAGCGCATCTAACATGTTCGCAGAAGGGAGGGTACATGGATTCGCGGGACTGATGAGACATCGGGTAGCGGGAGCCAGGGATCGCCTGATGTCATCGGAAACCAGCTGATCGCCGAGGCGTTTCTACATCAGTCACCAAGGTTGAGCGAGAGATGGGCCGCTCTCCTGGGTCCCCAGCCCCCGGCCGACCCTAAACACCTTCGTGTGCTCGCATATTTCTTAAAATTTATTTGCCTTGTTTAAATTACTTATTTTCTTTTTTTGTTTTTTATATGCAGATGCATATTTTTACTTTTATTTTGTTATTATGTATTCTTTTATATGAACCTTAGAGGCTTGCACTCCCCACCTCAAGGTTTTGGAATAAATTATTATTATTTATTATTATTATTATTATTTTCTATATTTCTCTTTATATGTTTTACATATATAGTTTTACCAGTAGTTTTTGTACACCCAGTATGTTATGAAACAGGCCAAGCACTTAAATTAACTTTGGTTTTATTATACTAAACGTTTCGTATATATATAATACATCCTTCCATGTCTAAAGGCTTATTCATAATTCTAAATTCGATGTGGGAACATCATACTACTCTTTTCAAAGTAATAACAGCTAATTCATCAAAATGTAAAAGATATAAGGTAGATACAAACATACATTTATCTTTTTGTTTTGTGTTTTGTAAATTTACTATTCATTGTGAAAAACTGCTAGCTGTGGTTAACCAAGTATCACGCCATTTTTCTGAAGGGGTAAGCAGAGATAATATAACGCCACAGTAGTCTGTCCTGGCAGCCTTTTTTTGCTTCTTCCTATGTGTAATAGTCGAGAAAGGCCGTGGAAGACATGGCACGGACAATTTAACGCGTATTTGAAAGTAGACATGTGAAAAATAATAAATTATCAATGTGAGTGCGGTTAGACAATTAATTAGTAGTTAACTACTGCATAATTTATTTTCAAATTACCTTCTTATGATATCCATTTATTACAAGTGTTTAGGTGAAAATAGCTGTGCCAGAAAGTAGAAACAAGGGGTGGCGTAGGATTTGAACCAAAGGAATATAATCCGGAGTTCACGCCTCGAACCACTTACCACAACTCGATTGAAATGGTATCTTAATAGAGGCAGGAAAGCTCTAGGAAGAGAAATGGATATCTAGGCGTTTACAGGGCTTATGATTTGTGTTAAATGTCCAGTTGATTTATTACAACATTTCGCAATCCGCATTTGTATCTAATTTAACAGAAAGACTGGTAGAATTTAGATATTTTAGTCATTGTTTGAATTTTTGAATACTTAACTATTTTTAAAAACTTGTTTTTCACTAATAAAAATGCAAAATTTCCGGGTATAATATTACGCAGCAATAATTTGGCATTGAACTTTTGACTTAAATCTGTACACAAAAGTAAAATGAAGAAAAAAAAACATTTTCAAATGTTAAGAGAAAAAAATTATAGGTATTAGTAGGTACTAGCAATATATATTTTTTTTATCTAAAAAAATCTGCAAATAAAATAATCAAATATTTACATAACAAGTCATTTTAAGCTTGTGAAAAACAAAACTCCTAGGTCAAATTTACTGAAAGTATAAATTTTATACCATTTAAAAGCAATATAGGTACAAAATTTTGACTGCTTTTGAAATTTTTTTCTTATTTACGAAGTTTACAATAAATAACATTATTATCTGTCTCTAACGAGGTTTTTAATCTACTACCAATAAACAGGATATCCCATTGTAAAATTATACCATACATATTGTTGAAGTACATACATTTAATATGCTAGGGGAAAATACTGTAATCGGAATATTTTTTAATATTTGTAGGAACCTAAAAAAGTCACGACTTGTTTTTGACTTATCATTGTTTTTAGGCGATGCATTTTAGTGACTTTTAGCCGCAGTAATTCTCAGAGATATTTTATTTTGGAACTCATAAATAATATAAGTTGATAAAATACAGCAATATGTCCGCCTCGTGGCATGGCGGAAGCGCGTCTGGCTGTCATGCACGAGGTCGCGGGTTCGATTCCCGATGGGAGTCAACATGAAATATTTATTTTAATGTGATTTTCATATAAAAAAATCTTATTTGCTACCTTGGACTGGCTCTGAAGTATAAGAATGATCACCTTGCCTTCATGTAACAAATGACCAAGATTTACTGCACTTAATGTACCAATGCATCGTTGGGTGTGGATAGGGAAGAGAAGTAGCGTAGTAAAATAAAGTAAATTTCAGGTAAAAATCACTTAAATGCGTCTTCTGAAAGACAATGTGTTCAAAGATGTGGCTTTTTTACTCTTAACTAAGTAACTAACTAACCATCACGCCATTTCCCCGAAGGAGTAGGCAAGAGAGGATAGAACGCCACACCACTCTGTCCTGGCACACTTCTCTTGCTTCTTCCACATTCATACATCTTCTCATGCACGCACGTCGATTATTCCGACTTCTTACATGCCCACTTCCAAGCGCTTTTTTTTACTTGATCATGCCATGTCTTTCTCGGCCTTCCTCGATTTCTACATCCAGGCACAGTCGCATCATATATTTTTTTAGCCGTCCTTTCATCATCCATTCGCTCTACATGACCGAACCATCGTAAAAGACCTTAATTTTGTCGATAATGCTTATATCAGCCTGGCACTCTAATTTCGACATTTGTACACCTATCATGCATAGTCTTACTACACATAGATCGCATTTCAACATTGCATTCAATCTACTTTCATCCTTCTTTTTCCAACACTACGCTTCAGTACCATACATAAGGGTTGGTACCAGAACTGAACTGCCAATTTAGCCTCTTTTGATAAGCACTTATTAGACACGACCGACTTTAAGGCATCATTAACTCTGTTACCGGCACTAACCGTCCTTTCAATGTCCTTATCCATATTTCCATCCCTTCATATAGATATATTTTCCATATTTTTATTTTATTATTATAGTTTCCATTTTGTATGTATACTGGTGGTTTTATAACCTAATTGTTTATGGCTCACTCCTAAATAGTGATAAATATTAATATATTTACTGTTCTTATTTTGTTTCAGATGTAAAAGTGCAAGTGAGGTGATTTAGTGTTTTGGAAGTGTGGTTTCAAAATGGCCGCCATGGACACATTGAACTGTCAAAGGTAACATAATATTTTTAATGTAAATTCAATGTTTAAAATCATTTCTATAAGGAACTGTAATATTTTCTAGAAAATATCGTATGAATTTATTATTAGCTTCTTTTGAATCATAAAACAAGCTGATAAGGTGAAAATTAAACGTTTTTAATAAACATGAAAATTTGCATAACTTCAGGTTGAATCCATAAATTATACGGAAATTTTTCCCCTACGCTCCAAGCATGTATATAAAAACTGCAATAGGCTACTGGCTGTTTTTTTTTTATTAACTTTATCTTAGGTACGCATTTTTTGACGTGATAACATCTAATAAATCGATGAACGCCGGCTGCACACACGAAAAAGCATGACTCATTGTCACGTTCCGCCTGAGCCGAGTGTGCAAGCGAGAGTGCGGAACAAGCGATAGAGAGGCACGATCGGCCTAAGCGTTCGGGTTTTGACGCATCTATCTCTCTTCCACTCCATCGGCCGATGCGTCCGAGTAGGAGGGAGACAGCAGCAGCACACAAGAAGAAAAATAAAAAAATGATGGAAAAAAATAATAATTAACTCATGCTTTTTATTATACAAAATAATGATAATTCAGTAATAATAATTTAATTCAATTCATAAAAATATGCTATTTTTCAACAATGTTTTCTTGTGACGTTATCACGTAAAATTATCGCCCGTAAAACGACTTTACAGACAACCAAAAGTTTTTTTTTCTATTTTTGTTGTCTATTGAGGCAGTTTTTGGATTCCATATGCTCCACATAGGGAGCGAATATGATGATGATGATGATTTTCGTTATCATTATTATGCCTGCAATTATTTTTTTTTAAATATCGTTATCGCGATATCCGCCAGAATAGTTCATTATATAGGTAGGATCCGCCTTTTAATTTCAAGGCATTTAAATCAAGTTTTGATGTAAGTAACGCCTAAAATAGAAAAAAGCACAAAGCCTCTTCTCTGGTTCTAAGTATCAATTTGTTCAGTACGACCCTTTTTGTGCGCCTAGGAGACGGGTGCTTTCAAAGCATCCGTTAGCGGTCAGTCCGTTTTTTTAAATAAAAATACAAGGAATCTTTTGAATTTGATTCCTTTTGTTTTTTACAGAAAAATTCCCAATATTCATTACTATTCACCCAAAAAAAAAACGGAATTAAAAAATATAAGACATTTCCCTAAGTGCATAAAAATATATTCGTTTTCATAAAAACAGTAATATTTGTTAATAGGAAATACCACAGACTATTTAGAAAACTGATGTATTATATGTCAGCACTATGGAATATTTTTTATATAGAATTACCACCATAAATTCTAGTATGTGTATAAGTTTAGCTAAGGTTTACACGAAAAATGTGGTTGAAAATTAATACTCCTACTTGAATGTTTTTAAATAAGCATACATATTATCGTTAATTAAATCCTTTGTTATTATCCATTCTGCTGCCAGCAATTTTCATAATTTTAACTCTTCGTTATAATATTTTGATTAAAAAATATAATCCTGGTATTTTGCATACGAAAACAGGGTTTACCATAACACCGCAAATATTTCTTTTAAAAATAATTTCGTTACGAGCAAGACTTAAAATGGAACAATTTCTATGATATTTCATTCCATATCTAATTGAATTTGTTTGCCGCGCTGTTTTCAGTTTTCACCGTCTTTGGTCTGCGTTCAAATTAAGAATGGAATGCAAATTTAATTTGAATATTATGCAAATGTCAAATCAGTATTGCGACCTGCGAACTAGCATAATCGATTAGGGGTTTATTCAAATAGTTAGTAATCGAATATAAATTATAGCTGAATTATACTGTATGAAAAAATAACGTGGAAAAACATTATTATTCGATATTTTTCGAACAGTTTTACCCGATCTCGATTAAATTATCATTTTTAATGAAATTTAATTATTGTCGTTTATTTCGAGAGAAAAACATTCGGGAGGTAGAATGTTGTTATACATCATTTGAGCACTTAACCCAGCCAATGAATATGCCCTATAAACGCCTAAATATCCTTATTCCATTCAAAATTTCTCCACTCTGTTGATAAATCAATTGTATTACTAACTTGACAAACAATGACCAAGATTTACTGTATTTGGAGTACCAATGCAGTTCCTTATGCACCAATTGGTGCGGATATGGGAGGGTAGTAGTGAATTACTAACTTGATTGTGAAGAACAAACTTTTTAAAATTTATCGCTAATTCCGTTTTCATTTATTTATTTATTTTAGCTTAGCTTAGCATTCTGCTTATACGAGAACATGCGAGAAATAAAGCAAACAGTCAAAGAACTATAATACAATAAGTTGAAAAGTTTAAAAAAGAGAAAGAAACAACATCAAGTAGCTTCAGTAACCCTTGTGTATGGTAGTGAAGCGTGGTGTTGGAAAAAGAAGGATGAAAGTAGACTGAATGCTGATGAAATGCGATCTCTGTGTGGTAAGACTATGTATGATAGGTGTACAAATGTCAAAAATTAGAGCAGAGTGCAAGGCTGAGATAAGCATTATCGACAGAATTTAAGAAAAGGGCTTTTACGATGGTTTGGTCATGTGGAGCGAAATGAGTGATGAAAGAACGGCTAAAAGACGTTTAAATGCAAGTGTGCTGGATGCAGAAGCCGCGGAAGGCCGAGAAAGACAACCTGGCATGATCAAGTACGTCAAGTACTTGAAAGTGGCCATGTGAAAAGTCGGAATAACCGGCGGATGTGCATGAGAAGATGTATGAATGTAGAGTAAGCAAAGGAAGTATGTCAGGACAGAGTGGTATGGCGTTCTATCGCATGATGGTTAGTTAGTTAGTTAGTTAGTTAGCTTCAGCACTACTAACACACTCCGCTACAACTACAACGACTAAATCATCCTTCTATTTAACAGATAATTTATAATAACTGTATTCGAAAATAATTGATATTTAAAATTACTCATTAAACCGGTGATAACGGAATAATTCTGTTATCATAAACGCCAATTTGCATCACTAATTACTGTGGCATTCCTGATTGGTCCGTGAAAATGGTCGACAGTTTGAAAATCGAATACAAAGAGTGTGTGCTTTCAATGTTGTTCCTTTTGTCAATTTGAAATCTCGGCGTGTGTGTGACGTATTCGCTAATTGATTTTTTGTGTTTTGTTTGTTACAGGGTGTTCAAAAAGTCCTCTCCAAACAATAAACTCACCCTGTACCTTTGCTCCCGGGATTTAGTGATTGAAAATGGAGTGATTGATAAGCTCCAGGGTGTTTTGTGCGTGGATCCGGAGATATTGGAAAATAAAAAGGTCTTCGGACAGGTCACACTAACATTTAGGTAAGTGGCTTTCTCTATTTTTGTATTTTTTTGTATTTCATTGACGACCAGTCAATATAAATATGTTTGTATCGAGTAATGCGATCTCTCAGGCGACTGTGTGGTCAGACAATGTATGATAGGTGGACAAATGTCGAAATTAGAGCAGAGTGCAAGGCTGAGATAAGCATTATCGACAAAATTAAGAAAGGGCTTTTACGATGGTTTGGTCATGTGGAGCGAATGGATGATGAAAGAACGCTTAAAGAATATATGATGCCTGGATGTAGAAGTCAAGAAAGGCCGAGAAAGACATGGCATGATCAAGTAAAACAAGTGCTTGAAAGTGGGCAAGTAAGAAGTCGAAATAATCGGCGTATGTGCATGAGAAGAATGTATGAATGTAGAGGAAGCAAAGGAAGTATGTCAGGAGAAAGTGGGTATGGCGTTCTATCCGCTCTGCCTACCCCTAAGGAAATGGCGTGTTAGTTAGTTTTTGTACAAAGTAGGTTGCATTAATTGCACTTCGGTGGATAACGTTAGAATTACAGGTCATAAACGCCTAGATAATCCACATTCGTTTCCAGAGTTTCTCTGTCTCCGTTGGGATATCAATAATATTATTATTTCAAATTTCATCAATTTATCGGTTTTTCCGGTAACACTGAGTCATGTTAATTAATGTACCTAAATCGTGTTGACAAATTAATGCGACATAAAAAACGTTGCATGTAAGCTAAGCTAAAACTTTTTTAATCAGCATTCCAAAGTGGATAAATGTTTGAGAGCCGCTCTAAAGTTTAGTCAAACCAGTTGCTCGGTCACAGATCACTATCGACGCGGTAATAAGCGACGTGATAACGATTTCTTACCATGTATGTTTAACGTTTTCGCGATCACAATGAAACACGCGTTAAAAGTTATCGATCGGGATTATTAAACGAGCGCATCAAATCGCGAGCCATTTCCCGAGATATATCTTCTTCGCACATATCTTCTTTCAATCTTTTTCGAGTGCCGTATTTCATTTAGCCGGCGTTCGGCAAGCCAAATATTGAGAAAAGCAGTCGACATAATAAACAATCCGACACGCGCGATGACTTTCTTGATTTGACGTTTGGCCGCGATATTTACTATCATCTATGGTGCTCGGCAACGCTCGGAAATGCTCGCAACGGAACGGTAACGTATGTTCATTGTGATCGGTCAAATGGTTAGCGTTAGCACGTGGTTAACACGTTTTTAACTACGTCGATAGTTATCTGTGATTGAGCTCCAGTGGCGTCCACTTTTACGCTACAAAGTTGTAAAAAAGTTCGCTTCATAAAAACTTCCGGACGAAAACTGTACATACTCCAGTTATAAATTTAATGTTTTTTTACTGTAACTTTTGCGTATTTCATGAGTTTATTAATGTTTAAATGAAATGTTTACCGAATGACTAAAAAATACGTATTTGCCTTAGTAGGTTTCAAAATTTTTATTGGGCTGTAATTTTTTTATCGTTTTGAATCTCAGAACTGAGCGATATGACATTAAATAATTATCGTTCTTCTAAGAATTTTTTATGTGGAAAAAAAAAAAAAAAAAAAAATTACCTTTTTCATTATTGTATTAACATCAATGCAATTTTTTATTTATATCTATTATTAGCTAATAATGGTACGTTATTAATGGTAAGAGCAATGAAAGCATTTGTTCGCGTACATCACGAAAATAATCCGTATTTTAATCACACTGACAATCTTAAAATTGCAGAATAGCTTGTTGAAAAAATCGATTTAGAAGAATTTTAGGTGTGCGGTGGTTTGACTTTGTAAGGAAGGAGGTGAGGCAACGGACACAGCAACCCTTGGTATCTACCGTCATCCGGTGAAGGCGTTTCGGCTGGCTAGGCCACATACTACGTATGCCTCCCGAGAGCCGCCACCATGCTTGCCTATTTTACACAGCATCAGGTTCTCGGCGTCCCGGTCGTCCACTGTTGACAATTCGTCGGCAGTTTGCGTCAGAGCTGCGGGACGTGGACTTGACTTGGGAGGATGCGCGGGAGCTGGCGGCCGATCGCTTGGCCTGGAGGCAGTTTGTGGATTCCATATGCTCCACATAGGGAGCGGATATGGTATTATGAATGAATGAATGGATTGAAAAAAAAACAGTTTAAGGAAAGGGTGGGGTTTTGTACAATTGGGTTCTTTCCGATTTTCTATTTTTTATTTAAAAAAACTGATTGAAAAATAACAATATCAAGGGAATTTTTTTTTAATTTTTACGATGTCATATGAATTTTCTAGCGCGGTTTGAAATAGCGCTTTTTCAAATCGCTCGCAAAATCCTCCATTTGGCGCGCATGGGGTGTGACGTCACATCAATATGGGCGCTGACTTCGTAATGAATTTCCCGCCTTTCATAATGAACGGGTATGACGTCATTAGCCAATAACGGGCGTTAACTCATAATTTAGTGTTTTTAAAACATAAATTTATAAATGAAAACAACATTTTTGATCATTGTGTTTTATATCGTTGGAATTGTAAAAATATACTTTAAATATTTATAACGTTTTCAAGGTTATTCATGTTATCGGGAAGAACCCAATTGTACACATTCAAAATGTTGTCAAATATAGGGTTGTTACGCTAAAAAAAACTAAATTGCACTCTATGCGGAACAGAAAACTGCACAGTTTCTTGGTCAAAAAACTGTACAGTCTGTCAAAAGAAACGCTAAATATGTGTATTTTTTAAGCGCGATGGTAAGTTGTTATCCTATGTTTGCGCAAAGGAAATTTTTATTTGTTATTTGTTTTTTACGTTTTTAAAAGCGTAAAATATACCAATTTTACAGGTCAGCCAAAAGTCGCGTCGACCATTCAATATTCCATACAGTTTTAGTTTTATACGGGACACTTTGCAAACTGCACAAGAAACTGTAAGGTTTTCTTTCCCGTATAGAGTGGGTTTAATAAACAAGAAGAGTATCTGCTCTCCTAAGACTACGCAATCATTCCTTCCGCTATAACAGATGAGGTATTGTTCTATCTCCTTAATAAGAAAAACACCCATTTTCCTATTTGTATTAACCCTAATTCACACCGGCCTATTTCCCTGGAGGCTGTCAAATGGCAAGCGGGAAAAATCCTAAACTAGAAGGCTTGTTTAGATGGATAATGGCATGCGGACATATCACGCTTTTTGAATTTGCTCCATCCTTGACCGCAAATTCTTCACTCAGTTTTCATTCCTGGAGGCTGTCAAACGGCAAGCGGGAAAATCCTAAACTAGAAGGCTTGTTTAGATGGATAATGGCATGCGGACATATCACGCTTTTGAATTTGCTCCATCCTTGACCGCAAATTCTTCACTCAGTTTTCATTCCCTGGAGGCTGTCAAACGGCAAGCGGGAAAATCCTAAACTAGAAGGCTGTTTAGATGGATAATGGCATGCGGACATATCACGCTTTTGAATTTGCTCCATCCTTGACCGCAAATTCTTCACTCAGTTTTCATTCCCTGGAGGCTGTCAAACGGCAAGCGGGAAAATCCTAAACTAGAAAGCTTGTTTAGATGGATAATGGCATGCGGACATATCACGCTTTTTGATTTGCTCCATCCTTGACCGCAAATTCTTCACTCAGTTTACATTACTACTACTTACCTTATCCGCACCAAATGATGGGATTCTAGTTCAGGGATTCTCTATCATTTGTTACATAATCCGCTTTGTAGCTGCAAGACGACTTGGAGTCAATCCTCTTTGGTATATAATTGTTTAATCGCAACCACAATGAAAACATTTTAAAAATTTAATATCATGGGTGGAGAACTGAAATTACAATCATCCACACGCTTTGCTGCCGCAAGACGAATGGGAATCTAGTGTTTTAAAATCAGTTTCTCATACAATTTGACATCTCAAAAGTGACGAGAAGTTTGGAAGGGAATATGGATATCTAGGCGTTTACAGGGCGTATGACCTGTCATTGGCTGGGTTAAGTGGCCACTTGATGTTTTACAACATTCCTCATTTCACCTCGTATTTGATATCCATATCTGCCAATATACAATCAAATGGCGCGACGCTTCACATGTGAACACTCTCTGTCATCCATTGAGAATATTTTTTTAGCAGAAACCTTTATGATTGCAAGTGAGATTCTTACCGAATTATATCACCTACTAGGAAACGCCTTAAGATGAATCTTCAATTTGTTATGCCTATAACTTTTACCAGCTAATTTTTATAAACAACATTTTGGACATGTTTGGACACACTCAAAATGCAGTTTATCATAGTTTACATTTTCGTCATTTTTTAAGTTTATCACTGCACAGCGCCCTTGAGGTGATTTTTCACGTAAAAGGCGCTTAATTAATTAGCCTATTATTATTATTTATTAGGTATTCAGCGCCAGTCCAAGGTATACTTATTGAAATATTGCGAAAAACAATGAAGCCCCACCCTTTCCCTAGACTGCTTTAAAGACTATTGAGTCTTTTTTCAGTCCAGCCAACTCTACCGATTTTTTCAACAAGCTAAACCGCGATTTTAAGATTGTTAGTGTGATAAAAATACGGATGAATTTACGATTATGTACGCGAACAAATGCTTTCATTGTACCCCTACCACCGTCTCGGCTTATGTATTATAATTGTCATTGTTTCCATCACCCAAACCAACCAGAGTCGCCCAAATTAACAGTGGTAGGGATGTTAGTTTCTACCCCGATCATTATTTATTAGTAATAACAACCACCCGTGTGGAGACCGGTATCCCGCCTCGCCAGGCCCCCCATCCCAGACATCCACCCGTGCATCCGCGGTCAGGGTCTCAATCAGGGGGGGATTAGGGAAAAGAGGGGAGGGGACAGAACGCATGTGTGCATCTCACACTATCATCCTATCATCCTATCTGGCAGACACTATTTCATACGTCCCTTGCCGTACCTTATCACAATACCTATCCAAAGACCATCCTATCCTTACAAAATTGCGAAAAACACTTTGAAATAAATATTTCACGATAACCCCGTCGAGAATCGAACCCGCAACCTCATGCATGGAAGCCCAATGCCCGCTCTGCTACGCCACTACGAAAATGTTGCATATAGTTGTAGTTTTAGTTTTCATTTTTAGAAAAATTATGATACTAAAAAATAAAAAATCAACCCACAAAACACCTATTTTCTTAAGTCGCGCTCCAGAAATGAAGCTTTTAGCAATATATTTTTTTAAGGATTGGTCAAAGCTAAGTTGTTTAAACGACAAATTTTGCGAGTCGAGATTGACCTGACCCATGTAAACAAGCCCCTATCCTCACGTACACCGGATGTTAGGGTTCCGGAAGTGACGGAATAGCCATCACTGTGCGTGAAACCTTTCCCGGAAACTGTTTCCGGCGTTCTCATTTCATTTCCGGAACGACTCGGCCGAGTAAAACATTTAAAATTAAAATTACAGAAGATACAAACATGCATCTGGTCGATATTTAAAATGTGTGAAAACGTCACGCTCTTATGTTAAATTCCAGGGAGAAAATCGAGGAATACGTTTGTATGGGAAAGCGGCCGCGAGTCACGTGGTGGAGTATGCTCTTACGGCACCCCTTTTTGCAAATTTAGAGATAGGCTTTCGAAGCATTTTATTGGCAATTTTCGCATAAATTCCAAATCAAAATGGCCGCGAGGGGAAGCTCCGTATAATACATGAATGGGTGTATTAAGATATGAAATCCGAATTATTTCCGTTAATATTAATTTTCATTTCGGAATATTTCTGAGAGTAAATTGAAAAGGCGGTGATATATTTTGGATTTTTTTATGAAATATATCAAATATTTTCTTCGTATATTGTAGGATTATATTTTCAAATGGGATCTCGGATTTGTTGATTTAACTTAATATTACGTCTACTTTTACTTCGAACAAGAATTTCAGAGAAGTGACATTCCATACTTGAAAAATACTACCGCGTCTAGGAGTCTAATTACCCACTGCGTCACTCACTACGTCATCAATAAGACATCAACGTCATCGCTAGACATCTACGTCACACGTTTCGTGTATTGGCCCAACTGTTGGAGTCTTTAGACTGTGGAATTAGAAAATAAGTAGATAACAAGAAGAATTTCATAGTAGATGAATTTATTAAAAAATGTGTTGGTAATTTAGTAGGTATTATTACTATTTCCACTTCTTTCCCTTATCCGCACCCAATAGTGCATAGGGTGCTGCATCATCATATTACCTTTATTTATTATCAAAATGATCAAGATTCACTGCACTTGGTGTACCAATGCAGTGCATGCACCATTGGGTGCGGATGAGGGAGAGTAGTAGTACCTTCTCCAGATGTTATATAATTTTGATTTGAATTCTCGTCTTTTTGATTCCAGATACGGCCGGAAGACGAAGAGGTGATGGGGCTAAAGTTCTGCAATGAAGCTGTCATGTGTCTGGCACAGATATACCCCCCACTCTCTTCCTACGGGAGGGGGGAGCCTAACACCCCTCTACAGGTAATACCCGTCACAAATCATAAAATCATCATCATCCAATTATCACAAAAACCATAAAAACAGTCAAGGAAAGAAAATACACTTGATGAAATATAAACCTTGGTTGACCTTTTAATAGTTTTCAGGGGCCCTGATTTCGAATTTAGCGTTTATTTTTTAATCCAAGATGGAGAACGCACCTTTTTTCATGAAATGAAGATGGGTATCGTTTTTATGGTTTTTAGGGACCCTGATTTTAAATTTAGCGTTTATTTTTAAATCAAAGATGGCGGACGCACCTTTTTTTTCATCATAAAATTAAGATGGGTATCGTTTATATGGTTATTATGATTAATATGGCGAAGGAAATAAATAAAATAAACAAAAATAGGACACAAAATGCCGAACACTCTTCAAATTGATCGGAAGACTGTTGATGTCCATCAATAGTCCGCCTTCTCCATGATGAGTTTTCCGTGGTTCTCTCATCATCTCAGGCAGATGCGGAGAAGTTCCCTTTGGTCCACACCACATGTATCCCGCCTGATCCCAACACAATATATGTATAATCAATTAAGAACAGTCAATGAAAGAAAATCCACTTAATAAAATATAAACCTTGTACATCATAGGCAAGGTAAAAAATAAATGTAACTCCGATTCAAATAAAATTTAATAAATCATCATACGGAATCCACAAACTGTCTCCAAGCCAAGCGATCGGCCACCAGTTCCAGCGCATCCTCCCAGGTCAGGTTCACGTCCCGCAGTTCTGACGCAAACTGCCGACGGATTGTCAACAGCGGACGTCCAGGACTCCGAGAACCTGATGCCTTGTAAAATAGGCAACCATGGGCCGCCTTTATAACGCCTGCATCACACCTGTTCTCCTCTGTGACTGAATCATGGAACCAGGGTCTAAAATAGCAGACTTCTGAATTTTTAGACTATTCTCAAAATTCCTATGATTCTATGTTTCTTAGAAGAACCTTAGAATGTTTCTTAGAATGTTTGTTATGTTTCTTAGGAGAACCTATGTTTCTTAGAAGTTTGACTTTGTAAGGAACACATAAGTTAGGCACCGGACGCCGCAACCCTTGGTATCTATTGTCATCTGGCGTAGGCGTTTCGGCTGGCTAGCCATATACTACGTACGCCTCCCGAGAGCCTTTATTATACATTGTCATATAATACATGCCGATAAATTTCCGAAACACGTCTCTTTTCGTAGTAGGTATCTATCAGGTAAAAACGAATATTTTCGTAGTTTATGTGCCTAGATATTTATCGTTTAGACTTTCGATGCAGGGACTTCTTTAGATCGACTTGTGATTGATGACGTCACTAAACGACCCTACCTCGCTCACTAATTATCCAATTTACAAACGTATTGCACTAATGGCTTTGTGATTTTTTTATAACCAGAAAATTTTGTGCAATAGTCATATTTGTTCAAATGATGTTAAAAAGAAAAATACATCGCTTTGGGTGAAAAATACATACCTACCTAGCGAAAAAGCAAAAAAAACATAAAAATGCAAAATCAGAGAAAATCAAATAAAGCTCAAGTTTATAGAAAGCTTGGGATAAGAAATTTAGTTATATTTATATTTTTTTGTAAAATTTATCTTTCAGAAAATAATTACGAATAAAATAGATGGTACCTGTAATGAAACGATAAAATCAATTAATATTTAATTCATCAAAATTAGCCTTAGAACAAGACTTATGGATATATTATTCGTACGTCTGAATTATTTATCACACTTTTACGGCTTTCAGAAATTACAAAGCTGCGTGTTTTCTGTCATTATATTCTGTAGACACAAGTTGTCTAGAATCTACACTCCACACCATCTGGGAGGCGATTATAAATGAGATTCTACAGATATATCTTACATGGTAGATAAAAACCTTTCCACAGAATTATCAATTGGAATTTTTTTTAATATGTAAAAAGGATAGGATGGTCTTTGGATAGGTATTGTGATAAGGTACGGCAGGGGACGTATGAAATAGTGTCTGCCAGATAGGGTGATAGTGTGAGATGCACACATGCGTTCTGTCCCCTCCCCTCTTTTCCCTAATCCCCCCTCCATTGAGACCCTGACCGCGGATGCACGGGTGGATCCGCGGATGGGGGGCCTGGCGGGGCGGGGTACCGGTCTCCACATGGGTGGTTGTAATTACTAATAAATAATGATCGGGGTAGAAACTAACATCCCTACCACTGTTAATTTGGGCCGACTCTGGTTGGTTTGGGTGATGAAAACAATGACAATTATAATACGTAAGCCGAGACGGTGGTAGAGGTACAATGAAAGCATTTGTTCGCGTACATAATCGTAAATTCATCCGTATTTTTATCACACTGACAATCTTAAAATCGCGGTTTAGCTTGTTGAAAAAAATCGGTAGAGTTGGCTGGACTGAAAAAAGACTCAATAGTCTTTCAAGCAGTCTAGGGAAAGGGTGGGGCTTTCAATATGTAAAAAAGGGATAGAATGCCGGACCACTCAATTCTGGCACACTTCCTTCGATTCTTTAATGCACGCACGTCGATTATTCCAACTTTTCACATATCCACTTTCAAGTACTTATTGTACATATTATTTATACATGGAGTAACAAAGCTCCTAGTACAACCCAAAAAACTGGTGAATCTACATCATATTTGGAGTCGAATGTGTAATGTGACTTTTTAATCTGAGTTTGAAAAAAAAATTCTTTCTCACTAAAGCTTACCTTCATTAGTACCTCAGATAAATAAATTGCACAAATTCTTATTAAAATGCGGTTTTTAATGTGTTTTATTTACGAATACTATTAATTTGACTAAATAAATTATATTTGATAACAATTTGCTAAAATTTATCAAAAAAAAATCACTCTATTTTCTCGAAAACTAACAAGTAAAAAT
>JAGVSP010006461.1:0-16438 GCA_022494985.1 Micrasema minimum
CGGAGTTTTCACATTATATTTTATGTGAAAAGTTACGATACCCATTTCAAAAGACAGATATGATTTCTAATAAACGCACGGTTAAGTGCGGTGACCTTTTTAGAGTAGTTTTACGATTCAGTTCAGTTTCGAAATGCTATTTCTCACAACATGACTGTTTATTATGTGTTGGACCCACTACGTTATAATATTTCACATGGCATGGCGCATTGAAATGAATGATCTCTGACGTCTGATGTATTTGGATGAGTTATGATGCAACACAAAATACAAAAGCTTTTTACACAAACAATCGGAATAATCGTCAAATAGCATAAAAAATTAGATTAAATGAGTTATTTTTATTTATTTTATTCGGGATACAAACAGATGTACAGGTAAAACATAATAATAATTATAACTAATAATTAACAATAAACTTGCCTGCCATCCAATTATATGTATCCGCAGGTAGCTTTAAACAGTTAAAATAATCTACTTATAATGTAAATAAATATTTGTCATCTTATTTGTCTGTAAGTTTTTGAGTTTCTTTATATATTTGTTATATGGGGTATTAAACATATCTAAACTATTAAATTTATCATCAAACGCCTTACAAATTCGAGGAATCGTAGAATTATTTATATTTATGTTATCAATAGTATTATTATGGATATTAAATATTTTTAATCGCAAATTAATTGAGTTGATTCAAATCTGAAAGGCATATAAACGGACATAAGAAAAAACAAACTATGTTTACTGTCTTTGGTTATTTTATTTTATTTATTTATATTTAAATGTTTTTGCGCATAGTTATATGTTAGGTACAATGAACTAAGATCAATAATATTTAAGCGCAGGAGACAATATGTAGGTTATAATATGTTTGCGCTACTCAGCCTCCGCTTATAGCAGAGAGCCGAGTCGCCAAACGGCTCCAAGTCGTGAACCCCCTCAAACTCCGAAAAACAAGTAATTGCTCTTAATAATGGGGAATTTTGAGCGACCCTGGTGTTGCGCTTGCGACACTCAACAGTGAGGTGTGTCGAGTCCGACGAAGGGGGATGTTGATCTTTACTTCCGACAAAAATATTATAATTTTATTTTGCGACAGTTGTTTCGTCTTGTCATGGTCAACTGTTATTATTTTAGTTGACAAGGTGAAGCAGCTGTCAGAAAATAAAATTAATAAATCAATAATTTTTTTGTCAATCGAAGTACTGTTATGTCGCTAATGTTTCAGTTAGCAGATTACAAGAAGTACGCCAAGTGTGTAATAAGTATCACATTTCGACGGTTTTACACAAGACGTTAAACTGTATAATCAGTCTTGTTAAATGCAAATGGCACTCGCTGTATCGGAGTATTACCATATTGCTCCAAGTATTTATTGCTGTTTCCAAATTTATCGCCGTTAAATGACGCACTGCCTCGTTTGGGGCAGTTTCTGCCACTGGAAAAGGTCGTTACATTTTTATTATTTCTAGTTAAAATGGAACACATTTATTTTTTTATTTAACCTGAAAATATCTGAAAAAAAACGCAATTTTTCAAATATACAATAGTACCTAACTAAAATTTAACTATTTATTTCGAGACACTTTTATATTTTATACTAATGTGGTGTGTTAGTAGTAATATTTTGTATTTGTATTTTTCATAATATCCCAGCAGTGATACTTTGCTAACAAGAGTAATTTTCCTAATCTACCTGATCACCTACTCCGGCCGTATTAAAACTTTGGACTTTTAAAAAA
Source organism: Micrasema minimum (assembly GCA_022494985.1). Classification (NCBI taxonomy): domain Eukaryota; kingdom Metazoa; phylum Arthropoda; class Insecta; order Trichoptera; family Brachycentridae; genus Micrasema; species Micrasema minimum. The sequence continues at coordinate 1,743 of JAGVSP010006461.1, forward strand.
AAAGTGTAATCAGCCCTAAACCTTTGGGACCAAAATCAACGTTAATTAGTACTTGTTCGGTCAAAGAAAAAGTTTTACTTCAACTATAAAACCTTGAACACGAGCCAATGATTAAGGAACCTAACCCCGTTTCAGGATTACTCAGCATAAACCGTTACTCACTTAATTTCATTCTCAGGATATTGTTTTCGTTTTTGACTATACCTTTTTGCGATTTTCTTCCTTCCTAACTTTTTATGGCCATTTCTTAAAAGTCCAACCTTTTGATAATTTGCAGAAGTAATTAAATGTCGATGACTGAGGTAGTTTCGCACTCCGTTCATTTTCAAAATAAAAATAACCATAAACGAACTCCTCTTTTAAACACGACCTTTTTATTCTGTTTCGGAAGAACTATCGTTATTGTAAATTTGTATCAAATGTATAAATTCATTTACTAATAACACAATAAATAAAAGTACAATATTTTAATGTAGTTACTCACCACTAAATTTAAGTCAATAAATCAGTTGATTCATGAAGTGGATAAATGCTGTGATAAGATATTATTCTCCCACTTAAATGCATCTAGAATTATCATTTCTAGTAAGAAAAACTCAAAATCAATACCGATCAAACCATGGATAACTCACGAACTTATTATATATATTAGCATATTGACAATATTTCAAACAACCCGAAAACGCGTCACTTTTTAAACGTTTTTAAAATCATCGAAAAAATCAGTTCACTGAAAAAAAGTATAAAAGAAAATCACTAAATGCAATTACTCGAATCAAATGAACTTTACAGCGTAGTACCTATAAAGTCTAGTATAATTTTGTACAACGCCCTTGAAGTGATTTACTCACGAAAACGGCGCTTTAAAAATTGACCGTATTCCGTATTTATTATTATTATTCTTAGTAAAAAGACATGGAATATTATAACCGAAATAATAGATCCTGTGTTGAATGTGTTCACATTTTATTCTCATTGTCTTAGCTTTACCGATTTATAATGTTCTGCAATTTTATTTACTGTTTTTTTTTGTTATATTATGCTAATTTTTATGTTTTAAAATGGATCTATCCGTCAAATAATATAAATTAATAAATGAAAAATAGACAAGAAAAGACAAAACTCAAAACATCATTCACAACGGAAATAAAATAAATAGCGATGAAAATCCCCAAGAAACTGCAAGCTTATTAAATTAATTCTTTTTAAACGATGGCAAAAATCTCGCAAATTAAATAATAAAAAGCAAAATCAGGATGTACCTTCCAACCATAATGCATAACACGTAATACATAACCCCTGAAGACACCATAAAGATTTTTCAACCAACCAAAAGTGAAGATGTTTAACAAATTATATTTGAATATGAAAGGGAGGATCTGCACCTGGCTTTGACGGACTTCTAAATACCTTAAAGTATAAAAAAAAGGTAAAACTAAACATTTTTTATGTATTATTTATTAGTATTTTTTTAAAGTGCGATTCATGCAATAATATTTTATGTCTATTTTAAAAAAAATCAGTTTTAAAAACAGAGAAATATTTCAATTAAAAATAAACCATTTTCATATGTTTGCCGCCAAGCCAAAGCATTATCGAACAGCAACTGAAGTCCAGACGCTATTTTCTTTGACTTGTTTTTTCGCACTACGCAATCTTCTGTTCTACTATAAAAATGTATGCCATTTAGTTAGTTTAAGTATTTTTTAATGCCTTGTTAAATGTTTTCTTTCGTTTATTATTACTCTTGTAATTGGTTTTATTTTACTTTTTATAAACTGTCGTGACTATTTTGTTTATTTTCCAATTTGCCGTGTCTGTTGTTGGTGCGTATTTTAATGAAAAATATGTCGTAAAAATTTTTTTTTACATGTAAACCACAGTATGGAAAGTCAGCTTTACATCGACAAATACTTTTAAATAAATTTTTTGCTCGTTTAAAACACACAGTAAAACGTAGTATATAGAATTGATCAAAATATTAGAAAGCGACCAAAACTTACTATTTTATTATTCACAGAAATTTAAGGAATTCGAAGATCTTTTCAACTCCGTTTATTTTGGATATGATAAAATACTGAATTGCTGTTTGATGTTCCAGCTCTAGCCTATTATGGCTTCTAAGGCCTTCTTTAGCGCTCGTAAAATTCGGTCGCCAACTTATAATTATCTGATTTCTTGTAATTAAGTCGATCGAAATACAAACAAAAGGCATTATTTTAATTGTATCCTGATTTATTCGCGTTGTCTATCCTTGATAATTGTAATCAGCGCAGGGTTGTGATTAATTTCTCCATTCTCTGTCGTCTGTCATTACTTCGGTAGGGGCTGCTTTGAAAGACCAAATAAAGCCACGAGTAGCGCAAACAATATTGTGTAATATTAATTTGTATAGAATAACTACTATACAGCAAAATATGTCTCTCTACTGTGAGTTGGAATTGTAGAATAAGTCATCGCGAAAATATTTTTATATAAAAAAAAATGCTTGATTTATGGTTTAATCTACACAAGATATTTTGAGTATTGTTTTGACTAGTCAAAAGTTATAAATTTATATTTATATTTAAGGTAGAATAATGACGTCTGATAGGTTATCCAAGGGACTCATAAATCCGGAGTTTGTAAGACCAACTAACACCAAATCGGATTTTTAAAATTTATGTACTAGTATGTATATCTGTTCCAAAAGTGAAAAGGTACTTTTTCAATGATAATTTTACAGTTTTTTTAGTTTTGTTTTAACGATTATGTTAGTGGTAAGATTCTCGTATAAGATATAAATATCAGAACATTGTATTATGCATACTTTTATTGGGTATTGTATAATTATTAAATTAACAATGTTTATATGATTTTTCGAAGAACCTAAAATAATTCTAGGTCTAAAATTATATGGGGTTTATTGTTTTATTATTCATCGAATATCAACTATCAATAATAATTGTTATATTTTTACGAGTGAACTTTGACGTTTTACTCGATATTATTATAATAACACGATATTTTAACTCAAAAAGTGTGTGTCGCGAAATGTAAATTTGTGAGTTTGTGTGAGTTAGCTCTTACTGGGGAGGTTATTATGTGAAGGGGTGGGAAGTCGTATAAAACTCTTCCGTGGAAAATATGTACTTTATATAAAAACTCTTCAGTAAATAATATTTTTGATGTCAATATGTAGATTCAGACTCAAATTTTATTGAGGTATTTCTTGAAGAGTTTAAGACAAGATTTTCACGTTTTCGTAAACAAAATGGCTAATTGTATTGCATTAAGCAGTGCACTATACCAGATTTTTAAAACCAAAATATTTTGCTCCACTTTACGTCTTTGAATATCGTAATACGTAGGAAAATTAAAATGTCCGTGTTTAAGTGCATTTTTGACTTTATTGTTATATAATTTTGGAATATTATTTTTACACAAATAATATTTTTTCGCTTATTGCTCGCGTAGGTTCAAGTGGCTAAATTTTGGTTCGGAATAATCCGTCATGTAAAGTGTTTATCTAGGATTATTTTCCACCTACAGTATCTTGGCTACCTTGTAGGTCAATGGCCTCCCCCAATTTATCACGAGTGCCTTGAAGGATCCTCAAACCATCCTTAGGCGAGTAGGTATTCATCATTATTGATGTTTCCCCTCCCCCGCTCTGACCATTGATATATTTTCCTATTACCTTCCGAAGTATTCGGGTTTCTGAAGAGCCTTTCAAATCGTTATCGACTAATGTAAATAAGATGAACTTTGGATTTAATAGTTCCTCTACTCGTTTTCTCATTCATGTCGATATTCTTTTCGATACACCCAGTACCCGGTGGAGCATAATGATATTTCTTATCCCATAAGGACTTTCTCGAGAAACGGCAGTAAACACTTCTTAAACGTACCTACCTACGGTGAAAATAGGTTCTCTTGTTTCATACATCCTGTTTTATTAAATTTACCGCCAAAGGGAAACGGATAAATAGTACACCTCTCATATTACTTTAATTATTTGATTGATACACGTTTTTCATACTTTGACGATTATAAGTTTTTTAGTTCGATGCGATAAGAAAAAGACGATATGTTATGTCGTACAAGGGTAGTTAAGTGCGATAATGCAATGGTAAAATGATTTGAAAAATCTAGTGAAATTACGACTTATTAATTTCGTTCTAGTTTTACTATGTAATAATTCAAAGAGATCCAAATGGAAGATTCAAAACTAGATTACATATTTAACATATCTTCTTCTATCAGCTATCTTCATTCCAGTGTTGGACATAAACCTCTCCTTTTTTATCCTTTCGTCCCTATCCTTGGTTATTTAACATAAATATTAAATTATGCTTTATCCCTGTAGATATTTTTGAAACAAATCTAAATTAGGGAATATTTCATTATTATCATTAAAATCAACAATGTTGGTTTTCTTTAGTAACTTCGAGTTTATGTAAACGTCCATGTACCTACAATACTTATACAATATAATGCCTATCACCTTGCGGGATACAGTAGAGATTGCGGGTATAGATACCAGCCAATATAAAGTTGGATGAACATGACCGAGCATTACAGTAAACCCCCACTGAAGGTCACCTACATATATCCTAGCGGAATCCCCACACGAAGTAGGGTAAAGGTGTTAGTGGGGCATGTACTCAAGTATCCACTGTTGGCTGTTTCACAACCCCCGGTGGGTACATTTCCCGGCCAGTGGGGCAAGTAAAGCCGTACAAATTCCTAGGCTTACCCCCAGCGGGCGCGTGACCCTATCGATATTTCACTAACGTTTAGGAAAGTTCTCACTTGTTACGTTGTATTATTACTATGTATCGTAATATTCCATGTACCGCGGCGTCCCACTAGTTCGACTTCATAATTACTTTATTTTCCTTCTCCCTTTTTGTTTTGGCTGGGGATTATGGGCATAGCCGATAGCCTCACTCCAACTTGCCGATTGTCCTCGAAAACGTTATAAGTAAAATGAATATCAGTCCCAAATCGAGAAAGTAATTTTCGATGCCTGTAGATATCTATTGGGATTGGGCATAGGACATAAGTCGAAAAAAACAATTAAAACATAATAAGTGAAGGAGAATTGATTAAGTTGGCATTTAATAATAATAATAATAATCGGCTAATGTAGCGCCATTTTTGTGAAAAAAACCTCAAGGGCGCTTTATAAATAAAGATACTGTTTAACCTAATCTAGCGGTAGACTATAATATTACATGTATCTTTATAGCCACATATACACACTATAACGTTACAGTTTGATAATGCCCTAACAAGGAGAAACAATTGTCACTACATAAAAACAAACAAACAGAACCAAAATCCAGGTTCATTTCAATATTATAAGTAATTAAGTATTTGAAATAGAAGAGTTGGTAGGTGATCATTATTATTTTGTTTTTAAATTGTTGATATTATGTATAAAACCTATTTATGTTATTGTGTGTGTAATTTTTTTTAACTTTTTCAACAGGTTTCTACCTAGTTTGGCAGACAGTAGGATGAAAAATTAACCTTGATTTGCGTTAGTGCATTGATGATTTTTCCAAACCACTTATTCTTGTATTTTAATAACACACCAAAACTTGACTTCTTGTCTTTTCTTTCATGATTCTTTTCTTTTAATCTTGCTATTTCTGCGTTTGTATTCACTTCACGATTTTAAATAATTATTTTACATAAGACCCCATTCTTACCATAGGTTTTTATGTAAAAAGTTGTATTTACCAAAATACTCGTACATATTATGTAACTTAATTTAAATCACCATTAATAGCTATTTTCCTTGTATCTTAATCCAATAATGTGACAGTTTGACAGTATTATTATCTCTTTTTCAGTCCAGGAAAACCTATTTCAAAGAAAACACACCTCATTTTTGTGCTCTGGGACTAGTATTATGTAAGTATGGTGGTTAACCACATCACCATAGAGACAGTCAAAAGCTGTTGATTTTCATAATCGTATTATATAGCCTGAATGTATCCCTCAGTCTCCGTGTAGTTCAACACAGTGTAGGACCAATTTTGGAAAAACCCATTTATAATACCTCTTAGTAAAGAGATATTATTATTTCTTCCATTTATTTCCTTCCAAAGTCTGTAAAGAAACGTCCCGCCATATGGTTTAAACCGAGCGAGCTTTTGACGCCAAGAATTATTTTTTGTCACGCACCTCGTTATTCAGAATGACTCCATATTTCACAAGAGTCCTGAGCCCCTTCACAACCTCGCCTGGCTGAGTACAATTATTGTTATTATAAAGGTTTAGCACTTAACTCAATTTATTTTTTATTATTTTTAATCATTTTTCACCTCTTTTGTCTGCGTTAATAACTTGCAGCACTCTTACAGATGAAAAGGGAAGGAGAGCATTTATTTCGCTTAATAAGGTTTCTTGTAAATTATGCTCCACATTTAGTCAGACTTATATAAGTTTTTACCCTCTCTCGAGAAAATAATTTTCTCACGCTGTTGTTAATATACAGAGTGTATCTCAAAGTTCTGCGTACAATATTGAGTTAATCACAAATTTCTTGGTTCAAATCCTAAGTCACAATTCTTTTCTTTTATTAGCATAGTTTTTTCGACTTATTTAAAGTAACATATTTAGGTGAAATATTATAAGAGTAAAACCTTTTTTTTTTAAAATAAAAATAATTAATTCTGTGGTCCGACAAACATATTGCATTATTCAATCTGTTGTACCTAGCTATACATAAAAGCATACACTAAAATAAATCTGCCTTTTCGTCAATGACAAGTTAACAGGAATTTTTAATAAAATTTTCATAATTATTAATGTTTCATAAGAATTATTGATACTCTATAAGAAAAACCAACAATTTGCTTATAATCTTCCTGTTAAAAAAAGGACTGCAGGAATTCCTAATAAAAAACTCAAAAAAATTGACAAACTATTTCTAGTTAACTGAATCATTCGTCGTTCTGATACTTTTATTAGGACGCCGAATGGTATTATCAGGACGCTGAGAATATTATCAGGATGCGGTGAATATTATAAGACGCAGCGAATTTACCGGGCCACTATCATTACTTTTTCCAGATTTTTTTTTCAGTGTATAAATATTGTGAAAATATCCTAACCGTTTTGATACTTCCTAAAGTGTGTACTTTTGTTTTGCCTTGTATGATTTATTTGTTTATGAACGTAAATTGTCATTAATTATCCTCTTTGTGGACGAAGTTTCAAGAGTTTTCCTCCTGCAGTTATATTGTCAAGTTCCTTTGTGTCGGTCTGCATACAATTGAATTTATTGCATTTGTTGTGCGAAAAATGGCGCGTTACTTTTTTAATTTACGAGAGTTCAGTTTTTAGGTTCCATGCACGATAGTGGACACTCACTTTGCCATTCCATAAAATGAATTGACGTCAACCCCCTTGACGTCACTCGGTTTTATTCAAAAATCAACCCCAAATAATTCGGTAACTGGGCACACCTATTATTTTCAGAAAAAAACTTTATCCGATCCGAGTGATTCATCGTTCAATTAAGTATATATTTGATATCTCAACAGAGACAGAGAAGCTCTGGAAACGAATGGTGGATTATCTAGGCGTTTACAGGGCTTTATGACCTGCCATTTGCTGGGTTAAGTGGCCACTTGACGTAATTTACAACATTCCCCATATCCGCCTGTCATCTGACATCCTATACCTGTAAAACGCCTAGATAACCCACATTCGTTTCCAGAGCTTTCTCTGTCTCTGTTGAGATATCAATAATATCTGATATCAGCCCAGCATGGGTAATAATCCAGTATTTTGTCTACAAGTATTAGGTATTCATTCTAAAAATGTTGTTCAAAAAGTATATATTTTGTCTTAATTTACTATGTATTTACTCGCTAAAAACGCAATTTAAAAAAAATGTTACTTTAAATAAACTATAACGAATTAAGGGTTTGTTTAAATGTAAATTAAACGTGTTTTTAGTACGAAAAATTTTTAAATATTTATTTTAAACTTCTATTTTTAACTATCATTACGGATCTGTTTGCACTTGCTAGGAAAACTAGTTGCAAACAATATTACTGTTTTAATATTTAATCTTGCGTTGTACATTGTGTACATATTAGCTTTGTTTTTTACTTTCAACACTGTATTCATTAGACATGTGGTTCTTTGTTATCTGTTATATTTTGTAAATAAATAAATTTATTAATGAAATACTAAGACGCTGGACTCACGATTTGGAGGTTCCGGTTTCGATTCCCGGTGAGAACACAAACATTTCAAGTTTTTTTTCAAGCCTGGGTGTTTGTGACGAGTTGTTCCCCTCTGTAAATTGGGCCGCCTGGCCTGTTTAGTTGGAGGTGGGTTAAATAAATAATCTTGTATTTAAAATAAATTTCCTACAGTTAAAATATTGAAATAATGTTGTATTTATATTAACAACCAGGTCGTTGGTAGACGGTTGGAGGTATTGCCATTGAGAGTCTCTCGACATGTTTGCGGAACTTAAATCATTCCGAGTGGTATTATAATAAGGCCCTCTACTGCGCGGTGGAACAGGGGATCAGCAGTGCCAGTACCCCGCATGGACCCTTCGCTGTTTCTACAGGCACACCTACAGCGACCAGCATCGGGATCATGAATTTCTATAAATAGGTAGATAACTGAGTTTACTTTCCTTCCGCTGTCGATACACACAACCCTTCATCTTCTCTAATGAGAATAACGGATTAATTTAAAAATATTAACAAATGTTTACAATTTGGTTTTTATTGTGTACCAATCCAGGTAAAGCATTTGGTCGCGTATATAACCTTCTTTTCTTCCGGTTTTTTCAGTTTTAAAACGGAATCCATTTGAATTTTTCGCGGATTTAGCTTTTAAAAATCGGCAGAGTTGAGCTGGACTGAAAAAAAAAAGACTCAATAATCCTTAAAAACAGTCTAGGGAAAGGGTTGGGGCTTTCATTGTGTACCATTTCAGGTGTATCAGTAGATACACATTCATGTTTCCAGTCCAAGACCCGTATTCCAATTATGGGAAGATAACTGAGATAACTCCCACATTCGATAAAAACATAAATATTTTTTGTACAAAAAAGTAAACATTTGTAATTAATTTTCAATTGACTTTTTTAGTAAGTTCGAATAGAGCGTGTTTCAAAAAGAAATTTACGTAAATATGCATTTTTTTGGAAAGAAATATTGATCATATTTTTATCGAATGTGGAAGGTCACATTAGAGACTCATTCATGATTCCGTCTCAGCAGTTGGATCTTAACAGTTTCCTAAATACATGCCTGTACCTCATTTCAATAATTTATCGCCAAAAGAAGACCTCTTGAACTCTGCACACGTATTTAATCAATTACTTACAGTTTAAACATTCGTATTTATTTTTAAAAAACAACAAAGTAATATTATTTATTTATTATTAACATTGCCCAGAATAACAAGCGAACCACAGCCAAGAATTTTTCAGTGTTATTATTTTATGTGCTTTTGAGTTTAAACTTTTAACCGTATCAGCTTCGTGTAATAACAAATTTACTGTTACATTTTGGGTATGCCCAAATATTTGTACACAAATCTGGATTTTTTCCCATGACGGGAGTAATGCAACGTGTTTGAAAACCATCCACGTTCGAGATGGATTAGCCATCTATGCCTCGACAGTGAAATTAAGTAGTTTTAGTCATTAGATTAAAGGAAGTTCATTACTTACTTTAATAAAATTCCGTTTTTCAATTAATTAATGCTACGATTGCTTATTGAAACTTATTCTTTAGCAATTGGATTGTTAGGGGTTGATCCGTTGTTTTGATATCCAAAGTCTTATAAAATGGAGACTGTAAATTACACCCGTAAAATATTTCTTATTAATTCGAGTCTTAAACGTAAAATCAAATTGTATATTTTTACAATGAAATTTCCCGGCGAGTTCTTTCCTCGCCGAAGGCTATGTGCTGTACAGTACAATGTACCTATACTTGTACTGGGTAACTTCTAGGGCTGCGGGATCCGTGAATAGAGTTTCCTCTCCGATCTTCGGTATTTTCCTGAACTAAAACCATCTTAGATTTCTTCATTTTTTTATGTCGACCTTTACCATATTTCTGAATCCAACATAGATGGAATCATTTGACTAAGTGTTTTCAATTTTTACAAATAATACTGCAGGACTGCAATAATTCCAACATCTGTAACTTAAAATTGATGCAACCAAGTAATCAAAATAGTTTACTCAGTATACTAGTATTAAATGACTTTTGATGAAGCAACTCAATCGACAGATTTTGAAGAAAAAAAAACGAATAAATTTAGATATGCAAAAATGGAATCATTATTGTAGATGTAGTCCTCTCGTGAAATCTTAAGTCCTAAGTAGTACATACTTACGTTTTCGGATACCTACTTGAAAGCGTAAATGCTCGATATTAATTTTACGACTAATGGGGCTACACTAGGTACTGACTTGGCCGGGGGTAGATTTTAAAAAACGTTATCCAACGAATATCGTTGGCTTAGTTAATCGCCTGAAAGCCGCAATCGTGAAAGAAATCCAAGCTAAGTTTGTAATATGTTTTGCGTATTGTTTTATGAAAGTCTATGCGTAGAACATATATATTCCGATTCTAGCTTTCAAAGCTCGATTTGACGATTATAATTTTTAGCTTCAGATTCCGCATTCCACGACTCCAACTCCTATACCACAGCCCTGTTATGTTCCTTTTCCCTCTTCCCAGGATGAGTCTTCACTTTCTCCGTTCGTTTTTATTATTTTACGTTTTCTCCGCCAGTGTGTCCTTTGATGCACCGTGAAATAGAACACGGTAGCTTTCCTTTTACCATTAGAAGTCGGCTTTTTGGCTAATGTATTTCGTGAAAGCCACGCTGGCTCCTCGCGAGAGACTTTCCTCGTGTGAGAAATCCTCTGAATTCACGGAAAATATTATTACTCTCATGTAGGTTCACTTATTCGGCGCTCTTTGTACCCGACTGGCAAAACCATAGAAAATGTCTTTTGCCGTTTTGATCAATGATTAGGGTATTTACTTATTTCTGGGCAAATAAATAACAGGAAGTTAAGAAAACTGTATTTTTCTGGTAAACAAAAATATGTGGTTTTACATCTGTTTTCGTTTTCCCCCTTTTTTACCTCTTAGAAGTCGCAGTCCACTATTTTTTAGTTAGAGAGTTATTTTACTAAAGTATTTAAAAAACTTATCGGTTTTGAATTTTATATTCTCACGTATTTTTTGCTACCGAAGTATTGTTCACATCCGTAGTAACATAAGAAATCTAACCTATGCTATGGCGTGCGTCTTAAGTTTGGCCTCTTATTAAAATGTTCCTCCATTCATTTATAATTCTACTGCCTGGAAATCTCCCTGTAATTTAGCACTAGAGAAATTAATTTAAAAAAATATTTTTCAAATAATTTATTTATCTCCTATATATAAAATCGAAGTAACCACGTTCAGTCGTGGACTACGCTATATTCTTGATTTGTTTTTCTATGCAAAACATACAATACTCTCGTCAGGAAAGATCCTTACGTAGTTGTCATAAATATCATCGCATGCGCGCTGTTTCACTAGCTTGGCGGTAGGTAAATAATACCAACATGTAGTTATACTACATCCTCTCAGTAAGTGATGTGCCTAGTAATGGAAAGGTGTCTTGTCTTGTTACGTGACTTTTTGTCACGCGGGCCGAATGTATGGTTTATTACGTGATGAAAACACACCCGCCCCGTTCTTCTGACAGTTGATTATTTTGCGCTCCCGTCCCGCCCCGCCCCTAGTTTATCGAGGAAAATGAGATTTTAGTCGAAAAATTGATGCGAAAAAAGGCTCCTTTTTCCGTCCAGGGGGAGTAAATATGATACAAGAGCTTTTTATGGCATCAAAAACAATGTTTTATGTCGTATTATTTTATTTTAATTGATTATATTTTTATAATACCTAAAATATACAATCATTGTAATGCGTCTTCGTCTTTTTTACTAAGCTATCTATTAAAAGTCTCTTTGGTTAGTTGATGCGCTCGATTAAATATATATCGCACCGTTAATTCTATACTGCATTAACTCAAAAATTCATCTTTTGTGAAATCCAATTTTTTTAAATTTAATATTTTGACATAGGAAATAGATAGAAACATGTTTCTTGGACAGAAATGTGGCGGTCAGCGTGAGCTATAACGTGGTATTCTCAGTTAATTTTCGACCAATTAATTCATGGTGCGATATGTTGATATTTAACGAAATGTGAAGAAAATGCTTACATTGACAACACTTCAAAAACACGTGCAAAAACACGTGAAAATTATCTCATGGTAGCTATTCACAATACCTTGGGTTGGTACATCAAAAGAGGCTTTTATTTACTTTGCGCTTGGAAGATTGAAAGCTGTGTGTTGATCGAATAATGTACATTGATTAACAGAATTTTTAATGTGTCAACATCCGTGTATACAAATACTGGATTTACCCATGACGGGCTTCATCAATCATGATTTAATATTCCATTCCAGAGCTTATTTCTCTCCGTTTTCTGTTGAGATATCAATAATGTACATTGCGTATGGAGAATAATAATAAGGTTCAAGTCCTTTGCTTTATATATTTTTTTAAAAAAAGGAAACCCTGCAAATAAATCATAATACTTAGTGTCCGGCTGGTCAAGTTCCTTCCCAGGTGGCCAGGAAACTGGATCCAATTCTGACGGCGTGTTTAGATCATCAATCCTTATTATTCGGCTCACGCGCGGGAACACTGAATATTCCGGGATATATCAAATCACACACGCAGCCAGGACGACCCGTGTCACGCTCACGCCTTATCACCCCGGTCGCCCTATTCTGACATCCTTGAGATCCCGCGAATCTATGCAAAGATTGTAATTTCTTAGAAAACAATCCACCTGAAAGATTTCTTTGAACTTCCATATTCCATTAGCTATGCATTATTTATTTATTTAGATATTTATAATGAAATTAGAGCAGAATGCAAGGCTGAGATAAGCATTATCGACAAAATTAAGAAAGGTCTTTTACGTTGGTTCGGTCATGTAGAGCGAATAGATGATGAAAGAACGGCTACAAATATATATATGATGCGACTATCCTTGGATGTAGAAGTCGAGGAAGGCCGAGAAGACATGGCATGATCAAGTAAAACAAGTGCTTGAAAGTGGGCATGGAAGAAGTCGGAATAATCGACGTGCGTGCATGAGAAGATGTATGAATGTGGAGGAAGCAAGAGAAGTATGCCAAGACAGAGTGGTGTGGAGTTCTATCCTCTCTGCCTACCCCTTCGGAGAAATGGCGTGATGGTTAGTTTGTAAAGAACGTAACATGTTTTTCGGTTTATTGCAAAAAAGCAATTTTTTCCAACCAGACATTATTTTATTGCGTTTAATGACACGTATAAATACATGTTGATCTTTCATGATCTTATCAGCGCTCATATTTTATTTTTATCGGCATTCTTATTTTATTTATCAGCGTTCTTATTTTTAGTTTATTTGAAAGCAACGCGTTAACCGAATAAAATTACAATGCTGCTACTTCTACTTTCCGTTCTTTCTCTTCTTCTTAATCGTTTGCTCTTGACAGAGCAGTCGTGGTCACAGCAGTAGGGGAAATCATACTGCCAGACCGACTCTGTCTCCAGTACTTCTGGAAGTACTTCAGTACTCTTCCATCCGACTCTGTCTCTAGTACTTCTGGAAGTACTTCAGTACTCTTCCATCCGATTCTGTCTCTAGTACTTCTGGAAGTACTTCAGTACTCTTCCATCCGACTCTGTCTCTAGTACTTCTGGAAGCCCCCTGGAGAGATACGCCCGTCGCCTGCAGTCACCGAGTCAGTCCATCTCATTGGGATCCTTCCACGGGACCGAGACCCTTCGACCAGTCCCTGCACCACCAATGTTTCCATAGTGCCCGGTCTTTCCATACTTTCCGTTATCCACACCTAAAACACATGAAATATTTTAGTAATGTACCTATATCGCATTTCAATTAACATTTCCTTGGGTATCGAACGATCTCATCGATACGAGATGGATAAGTTACACAGTTAAGTGAAATCGAGATGTAAATTCTCAAATCCAGTTTGTTACTCGTTTTTCTTTTATATGAATAAATGGTATACGTAGTTAAACGGCTGTACACAGAATAAGTTGGTGAACCCTCCACCCCCACCAACCCCCTCGAGATGGGTCCGGGATAGGAGTAATAAGATTCAGATAAGGATGCTTGCGGTGTTCCACGTTTGTAATTGCGTTTTTTGACGAGGAGGTCGGATGTAGAATGGCGGGAGTACTGTATCAACGCTATGCGCCTCACAAATGTTCCATGAACACAGTTAAATTTTAATTAATTTTGGTTTTTTAAGTAAATTTAGTAAATATTTCTTCTTTCGTATATACCACATGGTACATTCAGTACTTATTTTGATTAGAGTACGTATTGCGTTATCCCAACCGCTAATTAAATGTCAACATAACCTAAAAGTACACAATATAATATAATACCGATTGTGCTATTTGGGTACATACGAGCCCAAGTTAGCGAGGAATATTGTTTTTTTTTTAATTATCGCAAAGCATTCTACCATGTGTGATACACGCCCGCCGTAACAAATTATTTTTAAATGAAAGAATTTGTTTTGCGATATGTTTTTGTTTTTTATATTTATACCTATTAATT
>JAGVSP010006466.1:0-14421 GCA_022494985.1 Micrasema minimum
CAAACCCCGTATGTTTCAAAAATTGGCCCCCATTATTAATCAAATTAAAAAAAAGGGCAACATTTGAACATACTGTATTTCGTGACACGGCTGATCTTGGGAAAATTTTAGGCAATTTTCCTGCCAAAAATTTTTACTTGTGCCCATAAAATATTAAACAGTAAGGTAAAATGAGTTTGTGGAAAAAGGGAGTGTTTAAACTTTTTGAAGTGTACAATTTTGAATATTACGGTTTTAACCATCTGGGCGAACAAAAAATAAATACCCCCAACGAAAAAAAACGGATTCCGGTCCCAACCCTTATTATGGTAGTGAAGCTTTTGGGGTTGGAAAAAGAGGATGAAAAGTAACTGAATGCTGTTAAAAAATCGATCATGGGGAAGATATGTATATAGGTGTACAAATTTAAATTAAAAGTGAAAATTTTTAAGGCAAAGGGGGGTGGATGTTTTAAAAATGAGGGTTTACGAGGGTTCGGTCATGTGGAGGAATGAGTGATGAAAAAACCTAAAAGAATTTTTAAATGCAAGTGTGCCGGGATGTTGAAGCCGCGGAAGGCGAGAAAAAACCTGGCGTTTGTTTTTTTGTTTGCCCCATGTATTAAGGGGTTTATGGTCGAAAAATTTAAATTGATTTTTTAAAATGTTTTTTTTAAAATAAATGGGGGATGTGTTTGGATGTAGAAACAGGAAGCCGAGAAAAACAGGGCCCTGATAAGTACCCAGCGCACTTTTTAAATTTAAAATCGCCAGTTGAAACATGGTTTTCTATCGAAATTTTTTATGAAGGATCCCAAAACTTCTGGTGTGTTTTTATTAAGTTCTCGTGGAAAACCTCGAATCAACCTCTTCAGATACATGATAGAAAAAATTTTGTTTTATACCCTAGGACCTCCACATTATAAAAGATAAGGGGTGCCGGCGATCAGGGGATGTATCTGATGAGGAGACGGAACTACTGCCCAGCCGGGGGAAAAATTGTTCTATTCAAACTAAACTAACTAACAATAACCATCACGCCATTTCCCGAAAGGGGGAGGCAGAGAGGAAAAAAGCCACACCACCGTCCTGGGAAAACTTCCTTGTTCCTCCACATTCATACATCCTGCACCACGTCGATTATTCCCACTTCTTACATGCCCCCTTGTTTTACTTGATCATGCCCCGTCTTCCCCGGCCTTCCCCGACTTTTACTCCCGGCCATCGCATTATATTTTTTACCGTTCTTTCATCACTATTCGCTCTACATGACGAACCCTCTTTCTCCAGGCTAAATCTCATTCTTGCAGCTAAAACCCCTAGATCTAATGTTTTTCTCTTTTAGTGTGTTTTTTTCGTTTCTAAGTTTCAAATCATCCCAAAGATTTAAAAAAAGTTTTCATTAAAAAAAAAAAAACTTCAAAATGTAGATTCCCCTTTTCCCCGTTTGTACATCGGTTTTTTTGTTACACCCTTTTAAAACCCCTTTACGAATCATAATTACAAAATGACGTGATAGATTTTAGTGTAAAATTTTACGTAAATTTTTCAAAGATGCTTTCGTGTTAAACCCTCAGGAAAAAACCCCAAAAAATGACCCAAAAATGGGTACAAAGTGACCCACCTTTTTTAATGAAACAAAATGCAGGTTTAAAGTAAAGGATCCCGCTGCATTTATTTTGCAAGAGCTTTAAGTTAAATTTTTAGATTCAATTAGCGGTTTTTTTAAAATTAACCACTAACCAAAACGCCGTTTCCCCACAGAAAAAGGGGATCGAACGTCCACCACTCTTCTTTGCCAGACATGAAATGTTTTAAAATTAACTTACTAACAAAATTTGGGTTTTCCCCCTTTAAATGGCACTTTATACATACAGAAATCTGTATCTGTCAAAAGACCCTCCCTATTAAAGAACTAAAAACCATCAGCCATTTCCCCCAAGGGGGGAGGGAAAGAGGATAGAACGCCACGCCCACCACTTGTCTTGGGGATACTTTTCTTGCTTCCCCAATTCATACATCTTTGTGCCGCACGTCGATTATTCCGACTTCTTGCATTATTTATCAAGCCAGGTTGCTTTCTCGGCCTTTCCCGATTCTGCATCCAGGGGGAGTCGATCTATATTTTTTTTTTCCGTTCTTTTATCATCATTCGCCCACATGACCGAACCATCGTAAAGGTTAATTTGTGGGGTAATGCTTACTAGCCGCGCCTCTGCTCTAATTTGGGCATTTGTAACCATATAAAATAGTTTACCAACAAGAGCATTTCAACACTTTAATCTATTTCATCCTTATTTTTCCCAAATCCATACTTCGCTTTCAACAAAAAGGGTAAATATTTTTATTTTTTAAAAGCGATCATAAGCTTTTATCGTATGTATTTCTTTTTTCCCTACAAAAATGAGGTAGAATTTCTTTCAAAATTTAGGAATATTGATATTTTGGGTTACAGGGTTATGCCCTGTCATTGGCGGGTTGGAAAGGCCACTTATGTACCCCAAACATTCCCCATTCCGCTTAAACGTGCTAATCACGTGCTAACGCTAACGATTTGAGCGATCACAATGACATACCGTTCAATACCCGCGATCGCTGAGCCGAGCATTGACGATCTGAGCCGAGCGGAGCCGATCTACGCTATATCGCGGCCTTACGTCAAACGTCAAATCATCGCGCTTGTCGGATTTTTTATTATGTCGACTGCTTTTCTCAATATTTGGCTTGCCGAAAACCGGCTAAAATTGCAATAATAAAGATTGAATGAAGATTTGTGCGAATAAGATATATCTCGGGAAATGGCTCGCGACTAGTATGCGCTCGTTTAATAATCCCGATCGATAACTTTTAACGCGTGTTCCATTGTGATCGCGAAAACGTTTAAACATCCATGGTTTGTTTGCACGGGAAATAGTAAAATTAACGCACAAGCTGAAAAGCATTGGATCCTAGTTATATTGGCAGTAATTTTTGTGAAATAATTTTTAACACTAGAGTGCAATAGTGATTTTTTCTCAATAAGTTTTTAAAAATTGTTTTAAAATTTCACCAGGATATTTACATCATCATCCGCACCATATCCGGACCATGTGGATGGATATGGCTTCCACTAATGCTCCTGCTCCGGCAGGCGATCGGCCCATTCCCGCCGCGACCTCCCATTAATCAAGTCCACGTCCCGCTTTAGTCTGACGCAAGACTGCCGACGAATAATGCGCGACTTCCCTTAAGCATGACTTGCCTTATCAAGCGATGCGCCGGGTAGCCCCGCGGCGTCGGTGGGCGTCCTCCGAGGGATAATTAGTCGGCTGACGTTCCGCGTCAGAAGATGCGGGACGTGGACTTGACGCCCTGTTATGAAATTATGGGACCATAACCGCATGAGCGACAACTACTAAGCTTAACTCGAAACTGCAGATTTTAACTTTTGGGTTGTTTGTAAAGTCGTCTTTCTTTTCGGACGTTGATTGATTTCCTGCTTAACATTCGGAAAATTCGGAAACATTTTATGAAAACTACGCAGCGGTACTTGTAAGAATTATTGGACATGAATAAATAATCAAACGGTACGTCTCTCCAAAGTAAAAGAATAGCGTGAGAAACACAATACAGTTAATTTTATAAACTATTTTAAAGGAAAACGAAAAATTGTACTACTTAATTTTATGAATCTAAGCTCCGAAAAGTTATCGAGGCAACGCGTGTCTCTTTTTCCATTTAAAAAAATGTGTGAAAAAAATATGTTTTAAAATAATAAAGGGTAATTGTAAAATCAAAATATATGAAGTTGATATAGTCAAATGGTCAAGAAATAATAGATATTGTAGGGTTACTATTTTAATAAAACTGAGATATGTGAGAATACCTAAAACCTAGATCCATACATCTCGAAGTCTGTTTTGAAAGGAACATTTTTATTTTTATCACTCAGAAACTATTCCCTAAATTTTGCACTCGTTAATTTCACTTTCTTTATGTAGCAGTACATTGAGCTGCAAAAAAATGCTCGTGTTGTTTTCTTTTAACGGAAGGCATCGGCACGATGTTATCAAACAGAGAGTGTAGCCATTATCAGTTGATCAAATAAGAACGCAAATGCGACGTTTAACTAAATACAGGTGTGTAACCTGCGCTCTCGCTTGTACAAAACAGAAAAATGGTGAATCTGACAGTGATTCAATACCGTAATCGTGTCCGCTTAAAAAAAAAATTCGATTTAATTATACGTTCTTACGTCCAAAATCTCCCTTCTAAGTCCTTTGGCTGTATTCATTTGTCTCAATAAATGTTTTTTTGATAAGAATTTAAAAATTTCGTACTAATTTCCTCGAAAAACTATGGATCCGTAAATAATAAATAAATTAATATGATTCACTCCAAGGGATAGGGTTGATCAGGATTTACGCCACACCGCTCTGTCAGATGCATACATTTTTATGTATCTTCAATCATACATCTTCTCATGCACGCACGTCATTATTGACTTCTTAATTCGGGAATCGAACCCACTACCACGAGACTTGGCAGGAAGTAATAGTTGTCACGCGCCTTCGCGAGGGATGAAGCTTCTACATCCGACCACAGCCCGCATACATATAAACAACGGACGAGCCGTCATTTACAAGCCACCATTCGCTGACATCGACTATGTTTCAATTTTGCAAAGATTTCCTTACAAAAATTCGTACCAAAACTATGATTTTGTCACTGGTTTCCCTTTGTACATAGAGTTATATCACACCTAGTTTATCAGTTAAGTTTTCATTGTATTTATCTTTCATGTAACTTTCTGTAAGATAACCTTTAAGTTTACTAGAAACTATTTTACTCTGATTAATATTCTACTCTGTGAAAAGGTGGCGACAAAAAGTTACCGAGTGATAAATGATACTATGCACGTGCGCTCACAACCTTTCATTAAAGGTTTGCATATTTGTAAATAATAATATAATGCTCCTTTTCCAGCCTTGCATTCCTCTCTAGATTAGGATAAGAAAAGCATCTTCATGCATAGGGCAAAGCAATACTGCTCCAATAAGGAAAACCACTGAAATCCCATGAATACCCGGAATTGAATTAAAAATGCTTTCGTAATAGACGCGAATATTATCAACCAAAATTTTGAAGTGGTGATGAAATATCCCAAAAACGCACGCTAAAATTAATAAAAAAAAAATGTTGAAAAATAGCATTCAGTTGTCAAAATCTTAAACAATGACGTCACTCCTTGTATCTATGTGTAGTGTTTCCGGTTTCCGTTTTTTAAACCACCGTAGCCGCGTTCCATGGCATTTTAATATGGAATACAACTACACATACAAGCTTCTATTGCAAAAAAGGTGGCCGCCATTCAGTCTCCCTAGACAGCTGTTAACAGTATAGACAGTTGAGTCGACGGTATATTTTATACTTGCTTCCTTCCCGCGTCAGTTTGCATAGATTTATTGCCAGTTTTGTTACTGGCTGGTAGAAAATACCCATGGCCCTATAAACACAAAATTTTTTTTATTGACGTCACTCCTGGCAAAAAAGACGCACTTAGAACATATGGTATTTCAGCGCGGTATTTGAAATGTGCAACTTTAAAAAATCGTATCTTCAGCAATAACTTATAAAAAAATAATATAATATATTTTTTTTGTTTACTTAAATAGTAAGGATATAGAAAAAAATTACTTTAGAAAACAGGTGGATGCCCTCATTCACCCCGAGAGAGTTTACATAATATAGCTAGCCTGAAAATGCGTACAAATGGGTTAAAATTTAGTTTATTGTTTTTTAAGGGTAACATGTGTTAGACTAAGAACCCATCCCATAAAATTTACCATAAAAATCAACGGAGGATAAATATTGAGCACTTCACTTCATAAACTCAAAATTGCTCAGATTAGACAGGGGGTTATATTACAGTATTGCCCCCAAACGAAGTCTGGAATTAATGTGACAGAACATTTCAGTCAATATAAAATATTTTTGGGTAAGCATGTTGTTACATTTATATTCGCTCTCTATATGGGGAGCATATGACTTATCCACTCTTTCCTTTCTTTTGCCACATTACTAGATCCATCTCTCCGCCTCCTCCCACGTTAGGCCCGCATCCATTAGCAATCCGCCGAAATACGAACTTGAAATCTTTTTATAACCTCTGATCGATCATATTAATGCAAACAACTTAAAGCTTTTTAAAGCTGTAAATTGTGTACGAGAATAATAATGTTGTGTAATTCTGTAATTGGTGTGCAATAAAACCGTGTATGTAATTATTAGGATAAAATGTAAAATGATAGATATTGTCACATTGTAGAGTTACCTGTAATTAAATAAATAAATAAATGAACAACATTTTGAATGAATACAAATACTTGTAGACAAATTACTGGATTATACCCATGCTGGGCTGATATCAGATATTATTGATATCTCAACAGAAAGAATATTAAAAATATTCGAAATCTGTCGAAATAACAACTCGCAAGCGGATTGTTCTTTACATCTAAGATATATACAAGTTTCAAAAATTTGTCATACATGGTTGTCAGATGACAGGCGGAATGGGGAATGTTGTAATTACGTCAAGTGGCCAATTAACCCAGCCAATGACAGGTCATAAGCCCTGTAAACGCCTAGATAACCCACATTCGTTTCCAGAGCTTCTCTCTGTCTCTGTTGAGATATCAATCAATAAATAAATGCCTAGAATCCTTCTCAGACACTTGTTCTCAAAGCTCAACAGGCGAGCATTCTGAGCTTTTGTGAGGTGCCTGGATTCGCATCCATAAAGGAGTTAAGGAGTTGGCATTTTGTTTTGACCGAGTATAAACTGGAATTCCAGACAGCACGCATCGTGTGGAAGGTTGGGTAGAGGGATTGCGAGTTCCTTGTGCGTGCTGCCATCTTCAATTATATGAACACCTAAGTAACTGAAGCTGTCAACCTTTTCGATCCTCTGCCCATTGCTGTAAAGGGGATAGTCAGGGTCAGGACATGACTTATTGCACATGAACTGGGTCTTATTGGGGCATATGGATCCCACAAACTGCCTCCGAGCCAATTCCTGCGCATCCTCCCATGTCAGGTCCTTCACATGTGAACACTCTGTCATCCATTGAGAAAATAGCTAAGCATTTTAGCAGAAACCTTTATGATTGCAAGTGAGATTCTTACCGAATTATATCACCTACTAGGAAACGCCTGAAGATGAATGCAAGCGTCGCGCCATTTCACTGTATATTGGCAGATGTGGATATCAAAATACTAGGTGAAATGAGGAATGTTGTAATACATCAAGTGGCCACTTAACCCAGCCAATGACAGGTCATAAGCCCTGTATACGCCTAGATATCCATATTCCCTTCCAAACTTCTCGTTTCTGTTGAGATGTCAAATTGTAATTAAAGCCCGTAATTGGGTTCTTTCAGGTTTCCTATTTTTTATTTTAAAAAATTGATTGAAAAATAACAATATCAAGGGAATTTTTTTTTAATTTTTACGATGTCATATGAATTTTCTAGCGCTTTTTCAAATCGCTCGCAAAATCCTCCATTTGGCGCGCATGCGGTGTGACGTCACAGCAATATGGGCGCTGACTTCGTAATGAATTTCCCGCCTTTAATTATGAACGGGTATGACGTCATTAGCCAATAACGGGCGTTAAAAGTCACTCGTAATTTCGTGTTTTTAAAACATAAATTTATAAATGAAAACAACATTTTTGATCATTGTGTTTTATATTGTTGGAATTGTAAAGATATACTTTAAATATTTATAACGTTTTCAAGGATATTCATGCTATAGGGAACAACCCAATTGGTGAAATCCAGTTTTTGTCTACAAGTATTTGGACACACTCAAAATGTCGTTTATAAAAATGACTGTGTTTTGAGTCATTAATTTGTAGGATTCCAGACTTTATTCTGGTACAATACAAAATAATACTTCAGCTTTGTAATAAAATACTCCCTCAGAATGGAAAGGGGTGTACCTATACATAAATAATATATAGCCTAAGGGAAAACGATGAATACACAATGAGGAGTCTCTGAGGCTCGCTTCAATTTTCTTTTAAACACCTTTTATAACCTGCGTTGTTTCGTATGCAAGTTCTCTCAGACACTTTTTTTCAATACCTTTATTCAAGGAAAAACTTTTGGCTGTCTGTAAAGTCGGTTTACGGACGATAATTTTACGTGATAACGTCATAAGAAAACATTGATGAAAAATAGCATACTTTTATGAATTGAATTGAATTATTATTACTGAATTATCATTATTTTGTATAATACAAAGCAGGAAAAATTGAAAATTACATTTTTTTCTTCTTGTGTGCTGCTGCTATCTCCTTTCTACTCGGACGCATCGGCCGATGGAGTGGAAGAGAGATAGATGCGTCACAAACCGAACGCTTAGGCCGATCGTGCCTCTCTATCTCTTGTTCCGCGCTCTCGCTTGCACACTCGGCTCAGGCGGAACGTGACAATGAGTCATGCTTTATCGTGTGTGCAGCCGGCGTTCATCGATTTATTAGACAGCCAAAAGTTTTTTTTCATTGGGTACATACATTATTTCAAAAATTGGTTAATGCATTTCACTAGAAAATAGTTTGAATTATGTGTAATAATTTTTTCGAAGCATTGCGACTGTTAATAAATCCGAAATATCGTTTCGAAAACACCTAAATTCCTAACTGCTACTACTAAAACTTTTCCTTAGCCGCACCCAATGGTGCATAGGGCACTGCATCGGTACACCAAGTGCAGTGAATCTTGTTTATTTAATACATGAAGGTAAGACGATCGGTCTTATACTTCATTACCAGTCCAAGGTATCACACATGAAATATTAATATGAAAATCACATGTAAATAAATATTTCATTTGGATTTATCAATACACTTAGATTTGAACTGAACCCAAAAAATGAATGACACATCAACTCCGCCAAAACCTCCAACTCCGCCAGACGCGTATTCAGTATTTCTTTAACCGCCGGCCAAGTCGGACGTTCAGAAAACATTCCGAAATGCCTTCCTGTGTAGTGAAACCGTGTAAAAACCGTACGGATAAAATTAACAAAAAAGATGGTGTTACTTTCCACATGTAAGTGTTTATTTATATTTGTTTACATAGCCTAAAATAATTATTATTCAAAGAAAGTTTTCTTCTTAAATAATAGCCAACACAAGAAAAAAAAAAGTCATTTTAGATGCATGGTAAAATTCATGAACGCTCCTCGAAAGGAACGGGTTAGTATTGTATACTGCTACTGTAACCCTATATATAATAATAATAATAATAATATTAATAATCCTTTTATTTAGCATCATCTTTGATACAGTACATAATAAAATAAAATCAAATAAAAATGAAACAAAATAAAATAAAATGAAAGTAATATAAAATAAATAAAAAATAAAATAAAAATATAATAATTTGACAAATGCTTCAGGAGTGGGCCGTCCGCGTACAGCAGCGTGGCTTGTACCATCCCACTCCTGCACCCAAACAGCCGACTCCTGAAGTTGCCCACTTTAAAGCGCAACGTGGCTTCAAAGGAGTTTATTCCTGAGATAGCAAACATACGGAAGCACTGCAGAACCTTGGTAAGCGGTTCAGTATTCTAAAGGCGTTTTTATACTGCACTCTTATTGCACTCCAGCTTGCTGCTGAGTATTGACACAATAATTCACAAGTGTGCATGGGCGTGCAATACAATATAGCCCATACCTTTGGCGGTGTGTGGGCGGATGCTTGCCGGCAGTCTAATAAAAGCGTGCTAATCACGTGCTAACGCTAACGATTTGAGCGATCACAATGACATACCGTTCAATACCGCGATCGCTGATCCGAGCATTGACGATCTGAGCCGAGCGGAGCCGATCTACGCTATATCGCGGCCTTACGTCGAACGTCAAATCATCGCGCTTGTTTGATTTTTTATTATGTCGACTGCTTTTCTCAATATTTGGCTTGCCGAAAACCGGCTAAATTATAATAAAGATTGAATGAAGATTTGTGCGAATAAGAAATATCTCGGGAAATGGCTCGACTAGTATGCGCTCGTTTAATAATCCCGATCGATAACTTTTAACGCGTGTTCCATTGTGATCGCGAAAACGTTAAACATCCATGGGTAAGAAATCGTTATCACGTCGCTTATTACCGAGTCGGTACTGATCTGTGATCGAGCAACTGATAGGTCGACCCGTGTAAGTGTATTGAGGTGCGGAATCTTCGTGTCATTACTTTTTCTAAATAATTTACTCTGCAAGGCAGATCTTAGTGTATTATAAATCAATGCCCTACGTAAATCGAATTAATTCCCTAATCGGGAATTCCTAACACTGTTTTTAAATAATTTGTGGGGAAAATTATCGCTTTGAAACCCGTTACAATAATTAATCCCTACACACAAATTTCCCTTCCTGTCCTCCGGGTAACTTAATTAGTCATATTCTGGGCTCGCTATGTCCCGTAATTCTCCTAATAAAACATTAGCGCTTTTCCTCCCTTAGGGGTGGTATCTAGACCGCAGGGGTGGGGCCAGGAATAAGACCAATATTTGCTTCGAACCAGAATTGGGTTCTTTCCGATTTTCTATTTTTTATTTTAAAAAATTGATTGAAAAATAACAATATCAAGGGAATTTTTTTTTAATTTTTACGATGTCATATGAATTTTCTAGCGCGGTTTGAAATAGCGCTTTTTCAAATCGCTCGCAAAATCCTCCATTTGGCGCGCATGCGGTGTGACGTCACATCAATATGGGCGCTGACTTCGTAATGAATTTCCCGCCTTTCATAATGAACGGGTATGACGGCATTAGCCAATAACGGGCGTTAAAAGTCACACGTAATTTCGTGTTTTTAAAACATAAATTTATAAATGAAAACAACATTTTTGATCATTGTGTTTTATATCGTTGGAATTTTAAAAATATATTTTAAATATTTATAACGTTTTCAAGGATATTCATGCTATCGGGAACAACCCTATTTTAGAAAAGTGACGTTCCATACTTGAAAAATACTACCGTGTCTGAGGTGTCCCACTATGTAACTCACTGCGTCATCAATTGTCATCTACGTCATCACTAGACATCTACGTCACACGTGTCGTGTATTGGCTTAACCATAGAAAGATAACGTGCGCCTCAGAGGCGCCCGCGAAACAAATATATCGCTGTCTTTTTCTAACCGAAGCGCGTGCAAGCTTGTGTTGCCAAACCAACTCAGTCGTTGGTCATCTCCGCCGAGTGACGGTCGCTTCTGCTCGATAAGTACCACAGTTTTGTTGCTATGACGATGCGTTGCGCTCGAGAGGCGCATGTTTAAAAAAAATTACCTTAATACAGAAGACTGCTGGTTTTTGTTACTTTTTGTAAAAGGTTTTTAATATCCTACATATTTTTCTTAAAATAAAAAAATATAATAAACATTTATGTTTTATTTACTTATTAAAAATATGAAAATTCATTTAGATTTAAAAAAAAATTAAAATTATTTAAATTTATTGAATAAATAGGGTTTAAATATTGTGCGCCTCTCAGGCGCTACTTTATATTTTCAGTACCATAAAATATGGTTATCTCTCTAGGTTAAGTTCTAGAGTCCTTAGACGGTGGAATTTGATAATAAAAATAATAAAAAATAGCCCTAGGAAGCGTATAATTTTAGAAAATTTGTATGGAAACGACCCTTCTAGTGATTTCTTGTTCGAAGATCTATAGGTTTGTGAACTAAAATTATCCGTGAAATATAAAAACAAAATTACAAGATTATCAGTGCAATCCGTTGGTTAATTGGATAATTAATAAGCGAGATATAATAATTTAAACTTTGGGTTTGAGAAACACGATCGGTGAAGTCATCCGCACCCATGGTGCATAGGGCACTGCATTAGTACACCAAGTGCAGCGTATCTTGATCATCTTTTAAATAACCTTTTGAATATACAAACATTAGAAAATAGAAAAATATTACATGATTTGCTCTTTCTGTTCAAAGTATTAAAATCTATGTTTGATTGTTGTCAACTAACAAATTTAATTAGTATACGAGTGCCTGGTCGAGTCACCCGTAGAAATGCACTATTTTACTGTAGCCAATCATCGACCAATTACAGTGCTAACTCGCCGATACGAAGAATGCACGCACTGGCTAACAAGTATACTAACAATATTGATGTTTTCAACACAAATCTAGTGCATTTTAGGGAACAGTGTCTGGATGCCATCTCTGGCGGTAATGAATAGCTACCTACTGTGTAATCATTTAAAAATGTCTATGTAAAAGCCCTATGGAACAAAAAACAATAAAATAAATAATAAATAAATCTTATGACAGCGCACGGATAATGATTTACATTAGGAACTTACAGGGTTTTGAGGTTGGATAGTCCGCGGAAGTCGCTCTCCAGAATTACAGAGATGTTGTTCCCCTGCAGATCTCTGAAAAAAAGAAAAAATACATACATTATTATTCGTGTATTGGTAAAAAGTTATTTTGTCAGAATGCCGGCGAATTATCAACAGTGGGACGTCCAGGACGCCGAGAACCTGATGCCTTGTAAAATAGGCAATCGTGGTGGCGGCTCTCGGGAGGCGTGCGTAGTATATGGGGAAACGCCTTCGCCGGATGACAGTAGATACCAAGGGTTGGGTTGCACACCTGTGTTTCTTACACAGTCAGAACACCACACACCTAATATTCTTCTAACTAACTAACTAACTAACCATCACGCCATTTCCCCATAGGGGTAGGCAGAGAGGATAGAACGCCATACCACTCTGTCCTGACAGACTTCCTTCGCATCCTCTACATTCATACATCTTCTCATGCACATACGCCGGTTAATCCGACTGTTCACATGTCCACTTTCAAACACTTTACGTACTTGGTCATGCCATGTCTTTCTCGGCCTACCGCGGCTTCTACGTCCAGGCACACTTGCATTTAGCCGTTCTTTCATCACTCATTCGTTCCACATGACCGAACCATCGTAAAAGCCCTTGATTTTGTGGATAATGCTTATCTCAGCCTTGCACTCTGCTCTAATTTGGACATTTGTACACCTATCATACATAGTCTTACCACACATAGATTGCATTTCAACAGCATTCAGTCTACTTTCATCCTTCTTTTAAAAAGTCATATTAGACAATCGACTCCAAATATGATGTAGATTCACCAGTTTTCGGGTTGTACCTAGATGCACTAGACTTGGCGTACCAATGCAGTGTCTATGCACCTATGCTATCTGTACCTAAAGGAATATGGATATTATCCTCGGCTAGAATGCCCTGCCCGCTACTCCAAGCCATGGTGCATAAGGTTAATTGCATTGATGCATTGCAGGTGCATTGATTTTTCTTAATTTTTCTACCTGGCTGATTATTGAGCTTAAAATTTTTTTATTTTTTTTATTTTTTTATTTTATTTTATTATGATTATTTTTTTATACTGTACTGAAGTGTTCTCTTAGCATACTGTTTATTATATTTAGGGAGAACTTATCCTTCAGCACTATATTTATATCTACTAAATTCTAAGACCAATTTCCAAGCAATCATTAACTGCTTAAGAGCATACTCCACCACGTGACTCGCGGCCGCTTCCCATACGAACGTACTCCTCGATTTTCTCCCTGGATTTTAACATGAGAGCAATGATTTTTTCACACATTTTAGACATCGACCAGATTAGTGATTGCGTCTTCTTATTTTTTATTTTTAAATATTTTATTTGTAAAAAGCGGTAAAAATTTGGTTAAAAAAATTAGACGATACAAACACGCATCAGAGATGATAGTCGTCGATCACAATGAACATACGTTCATATCACAGTCGCGTTGCCAAGCACCATAGATGAAAGGCATACTTGTTTGTGACAAATGTTTCGTTTTATTGCTTTCTCAAATTGATTTAAAGCAAATAAATGGCACGATCAATTGTGCTCAAACAATTAAAACTCTATAAAACTACATTATTTTACATTTTGACATCTCAACAGAGACGAGAAATTTGGGAGGGAATATGGATATCTAGGCGTTTATAGGGCTTATGACCTGTCATTGGCTGGGTTAAGTGGCCACTTGATGTATTAAAACATTGTCTACAAGTATTTGGACGCACTCAAAATGTTGTTTATAAATGATTTTACTTTACTTACAGTTTTGGCGTATTTTCCATATTTAAAGCGGTAATTAATAATCCCGATCGATAACTTTTAACGGATGTTCCCATTGTGATCGTGAAAACGTTAAACATCCGTAATGAGGAATCGTTATCACGTCGCTTATTAGCACGTCGATAGTCATCTGTGATTGAGCTACTGGTCGATATCTAAAATGTGTGAAAAAAATCATTGCTCTAATGTTAAATTTCAGGGAAAAAATCTAGGATTCTCAAAAAGACGAGAAGTTTAAAAAATTTTAAATGGGAAAAA
>JAGVSP010006467.1:0-14794 GCA_022494985.1 Micrasema minimum
ATGTAAATATTTATTACATATTTTCAGATACAAGTTCTAAAATACTGCAGTAAGAAATAACAAAGATTTACAATAAAAGGTTTTTTTTCCTTTGTGTCGTTTTTCTTCCGAACCAGCGAAACATTAAGCACTTTTAATCGTCGAGCGTCGTTTCATTCTCGGATGAATAAGATAAAAATAATGTTTTTAAATTTTCATATTAAAATCCTTACTTATTATTTGAACTTTCAATTTTCAATATGATTGTGTGGGTCCGGACCTTATTAGAACAAGCTACTTACGATCCTGGGCTTTTCTGTGTTGGGAAAGGCCGAAGGAACATACCTCATCAGGATTTAGGCATCTCTTGAGAGTATTTCGGGGGGCGATTTATGGTCAGGTGACTCCAACATATCTCGGCTCTCTCGTCCGATAATACGTATAAAGTATCCGACATTGTGAGTGAAATATAGCAGGTTTACAACGAAATCACATTTTCTTTATTTATTATTATTTACTTGCTTTATTATTATCTATCACATAAAATCTATCTACATTCGCACTTTACACGGGACAGAAAACTGTACAGTTTCTTGTGCAGTTTTCAAACTGGCCCGTATAAATAATAATAATAATAATACAATAGTTACGGCTTTTATGACGGTTTGGTCATGTGGAGCGAATGAGCGATGAAAGAGCGGCTAAAATAAGTTTAAATGCAGTTTGCCTGGATGTAGAAGCCGCGGAAGGCCGAGAAAGACATGGCATGACCAAGTACGTCAAGTACTTGAATGTGGTCATGTGAAAGTCTGAATAATCGGCGTATGTGCATGAGAAGATGTATGAATGTAGAGGAAGCAAAGGAAGTCTGTCAGGACATGGCGTTCTATCCTCTCTGTGGTATGGCGTTAGTTAGTTATATCCTCTCTGCTTACCCCTACGGGGAAATGGCGTGATGGTTAGTTAGTTAGTTATCATCATCGTCATTTATTAGGAACAAGATTTTTTTTATTTACAATCACATTTCAATAATAATTTGTGCAATTTTACTAAATATGTAGGTAGTAGCTACTTATGAGGGAAAAATTAGTTTTTTTTCATCTCAGATTCAAAAGTCATTTTATTAGTACATTCGACTCCAAATATGATGTCTTAGATTCACCACATTCGACTCCAAATATGATGTTTTCGGGTTTCGGGTTGTACTACGAGTTTTGTTACACCATGTATACATTACAAAGTAAAATAATTTATTTAAACAAATTTCATATCTTGAATTAAATATATCATGTTGACACTCCCTACCGTGAAAATTTAATTTTTTCACGCCCACCTGTATTTAACAGTGAGAAATAACGTTTAGATAATGTATTGTACGATTATATACACAAAAAGAAAATGTTTTGAATGTTATCTATCACCTTACAAGAACGGTCCCATTATCTTGGCATAATTTTTCATTCAACTTGGTTTTTCAACCCACCCCGCTTTTCAAACAACCTGGGTTCTCAATTTGTTGGTATTCCATTATACCTAAGTAAACAAAATTGAGTACACGAACTTTCCTACTTTCCTAGATTCGATAAGAAAAAGAAGAATACGTTTATATTATATCATCTTGCCGCAACAAGAACTAAAATATACATAATAACTAACTAACTAACCATCACGCCATTTCCCCGAAGGGGTAGGCAGAGAGGATAGAACGCCACACCACTCTGTCCTGGCATACTTCTCTTGCTTCCTCTACATTCATACATCTTCTCATGCACGCACGTCGATTATTCCGACTCCTTACATGCCCACTTTCAAGCACTCGTTTTACTTGATCATGCCATGTCTTTCTCGGCCTTCCTCGACTTCTACATCCAGGCACAGTCGCATCATATATTTTTTTAGCCGTTCTTTCATCATCCATTCGCTCTACATGACCGAACCAACGTAAAAGACCTTTCTTAATTTAATATACACAATAATTCTTAAAATCTGTAATTTAAATTACCTAAATTTCTTACCAAATAACTTCTACCTTTTTTTACAAGTTCGCTTTGATAAAATTTAATAAAGAAGTTTTGTAAAGTGAGATAAATTATTCATTGATAAATGATTCGTCATTTATTTAGTAAGAATACACGGAGAAAAAAAGGGTAAATTTTTCATACTTTTTTAATATAATATTGATTAAATTGTTGCATTTTTAAATATTTTTTTAAAAATTTGATTTATTATTCATAAATTATGATATGATGTTATTATGTTATTATGATTTGAAAATAAGATGTGATAAAAATATAATATTATATTTTATATAAATTATGATATTCTTCAGCTACAAATAATGCATCTAATGTATCTATAGGATTAAATAGCAAAATTTGCAAAGGATTACGAATAATGGAATAGGAGCTTTGCTTTTCTAATATTTCTGATAAATTTAAACACTTCTACTTCCATCTTAACTCCTTAAGTATTTTCGTTTTCTAAATCCATTTTAAATCGATGTAGGCATTGCTAATCCCAAGCCGATGAGCGGTTACATTTCCGCAAACTCTCAAAGTCCTATCTGGATTAACAGTGTTGTAGGAAAATAAACTTTAGAAACCTCTGCCTCAAAGGCTTATAGTGCTACAACAATCTAATTCACCTTGTCTAACCAAACACAAAACACTTTTACCGCGAATAAAGCGTTTCAGCTTGACAAAGGTCCACAGAAGTGATATAATAAATTGTTACTTTCGCCCCCAAGAACTTAAGAATCCTTTCGTATTTTTCATATTTTGATTAAATAAACTCCGTTTGACAAACCGACCCATAGATTATACTTTAGAGGTTTTCGATGTAAATTGTTGGTTTTAAAATTAAATCTATTTTTTGTAAATAGAAAATACTGCATGAGTTAATACTTTGTGGTCGGATCCAATCTTTCCTTTTTCTGTCTCTTAATCTCAAGCATTATTCGCTTCATACTCCCTGTGCAACTTGCAAGTTATGGGAGGATTGCTTGGTCAGAGTCATTGTTTCTACCGATGAGATGGGTGGACGATATCAAGACGGTGCTGGGAACGGCTCAGGATCGGGAGGTGGAGGCGGCAGGAGGACGCCTATGTCCAGCAGTGAACCTTCGCGTGCTGATATGATGATGATGATGAAGTTTATAAGTTAATAAGATTTTGTAATATAGTTAATTTCATTAGGATATTTGTGCTGTAAGGGTTAATGATTTATGAAGCTAATAGTTCAAAAGGGGGTGGCGTAGTGAAGCATGTGTCTAATCAGCATGTCGATTTTTATATTTTTGTAAATCTACTATGGTGAAGGTGTGTAGTGGTATTTGCATGTTGGTGTAGTGTTGTTGTCCTGACGAAGAGACGGGTTACGTCTCAAAACCGGTAGACAGAAAAGTCGGTGAGTGGTTTTATAAAATGTTGGACCACAAAGTTAATGCTTTGAATATTAATAATACACTAGTTTCAATCATAAAAACACGCCTTTTTTGTATTTTAAATTTTTGTCGCACTTTATAATGGGCCAAAAACCATTGTGCAGTATTGCCCGATCGAACGCTACGCTACTAGGTAGTTTCATTATTAAATTTACATACCTTGAATATAATTGATCCCAGCCAATGAAAGATTCCCTGTAAACGCTTGAATATCCATATTCCCGAGTTTGGAAAAAAGCTGCTTCATCTCTATAGAGATATAAAATAAAGTAAAATAATAATTTGATAGATATTGAGAGGAGCAAAAATTTTAATTACTTAATCTGAAACTATAATAGTACAATTTATTTGCTTTTACGTAATCGTACGTAGTACCTATTATGTAGGCATGATAAAGTGATAATTGCTTTTACCGCTATTAGGTTTATTAGTGATTAAACTATGGATAACCAATTAATAATTATCAAATTCTCTTGTTTTATATCTAACTGAACATCCAATAAATTATCACAGTTAATACTATACCCAATATAATACAATGAAATCGTATCATTAATAAACAATTAATGACAATTATTAGTTCGCATAAAATAAACCACATTATTTATGAGTTTTGTACACGTTTGTAAAGTTTTTACACTAAAATAGTTATTAAGATACCTACATAATCATCATACCATATCCGCTCCCTATGTGGAGCATATGGAATCCACAAACTGCCTCCAGGCCAAGCGATCGGCCGCCAGCTCCCGTGCATCCCTCCAAGTCAAGTCCAGGTCCCGCAGCTCTGACTCAAACTGCCGATGAATTGTCAACAGTGGACGACCAGGACGCCGAGAACCTGATGCCTTGTAAAATAGGCAAGCATGGTTAAGGCTCTCGGGAGGCACACGTAGTATATGGCCTAGCCAGCCGAAACGCCTTCGCCGGATGACAGTAGATACCAAGGGTTGCTGTGTCCGTTGCCTCACCTCTGTGTTCCTTACAAAGTCAGACCACCGCACACCTAGAATTCTTCTAAGACACCTATTCTCAAAACTCAGAAGTCTGCTATCTTGGGCCCTGGTTAGGTGCCACGATTCGCAGCCATAGAGGAGAACAGGTGTGATGCAGGACCTACATAATACTTAATGAAGAATTTGTATTTTTTAGAAGAAAATTTCATAATGAAACTGAAAGATAAGTAGGTTTAATATTTTTATGTATCGTAGAATCTTGTTGGTAAGAACATAAAGTTTATTTGAAAAAAAAACTTGGAGATAACTCTATTTTCTTAAACATTACATCAAAACTTTATTTAGATCAACGCTTTTTTTTTATATACAACTTTTGTATAATACTTCTTCAATTTTACATTGCGGATTAAATATTTTCAATACGCAAAAGGGTGCAATTTTATTATCTACAGAATATACGTAGATAAAATATCTATTATTATAATATACAATATCGTATCAAAACACTTACACGCTATTTTTGAATTTATTATTGAAGATAAAGTATAGGTAATAAAATTTTATCGCGTCGATATGGAGTGCGTTAAATTTCGGTACTATTATAAAAGTTTTTTCAATATCGCTCACGAAAAAACTAAAAGAAACATATTTTCCCCGTAGATAAAAAATAATATGAGAATGTCGTTGTGTTTGGTATCAGGATTCCAAGAGCGAGTGAGATTAAATATACGAACGACGTGTTTTGTGATTTTAACGGTTTATAGACGTCAAGAACGATATATTTATGTAAGTCTAGGAGCTGAATCTAATAATAAACAACATACACATTTATAGAAAAAAATTGTATTTTCAAAATGATATATCGAATTTAATGATAACCACAAAGCCTTTAAAAATTATCAAGTAATATTTTCTAGGGAAATGCGATGGCTTTTTAAAACATGTATTCCATGGAAAAAACCAGAAGCCACCTTTTTTATTTTTTTTGTATTCGTGCCAGTTTATATTTGACTATCTCATTTTTACGGAAAAAACCCTGTTTTAGAGCCCCCGCAGACTACAGACTTTTTATCGGGCGATAGTTTAATCGGGCTTTTAATCAGTATAAAGATGTATGCAAGTGCGCATACTACAACGATCGTTGTTGCATACATCTTCATACTGATTAAAATCGCGACTAAACTATCGCCCGATAGAAAGTCTGTAGTCTGCGGGGGCTCTTACAGCTACGTTTAGTGAGCGCCTTCATCTTAATTCCATGTAATAGGTATAGAGCAAAACACAGTTGTTTTTTACAGCTTTGGTACGCGTACGCCCCTTAATAATATTCTTCGTTTACTGCACATGCTACATTACCCATCTGCACAGTTCATAGTTCATGGTTCAGTCATCATTATATCAGCCCGTGAAGGCTCTGCCGCCTCCACTCCTCCCGATCCTGCGCCGTCCCCCCATCCACCATCTTCCAAACTTCCTGATATCGTCCACCCATCTCATCGATGAACTTCCTTGAGGCCTCTGGTTTCTCGGTCTCTACACCAGAACGCGTTTCGCCCATCGACCGGCCCATTTCCACTTCAACAAAGCAATACCACGTAGCAGACCTTTGTCTGGCGTCGGATCTAATCGTTCATGGTATAATGTAATGCTGGTAAATTACAAAAATAAAAAAGCAACGTAATAAACCATTATAAATGTTTGTTTGATGTATTGTGTGCATTGCACATGATTTGAAAAATACATTTATAGATATATGTGCAAATTTGCATAATGTAGGTCATGCATTTTCTTTGTTCTGCATCCAATTTTCCATTTACGATTCTAATGACACTACAATGTTCGTATGCACCGAACGATGGTTAGCATTTAGTATGAGCAAAATGCATTTATCAAATACGAGTAGATATGTGTGTGTGTGTGTAAAAGTCCTTATGACGCCAGCATTAGAGAAAGACCGTGTTTTCCGTAAACAAATTATAACATTGGAAAAAACAATTTACCTTTAACATGGGACTAAATTAGCGGCGCACGCAAAACGTGGTATTTATTTTTTTAAGGAAAAGTAACATAATAAAATAAGAACTCACTAGTTGCCTAGAATTCGATTTACTCTTTAATTACTAATCGTGTTATTAATTTAACTTTCACCTTTACTTATTCTCAAAATTGAAAAAAAAGTCAAATAAAATTAGGGAGAAAATGCTTTTTTTTTTCAAAAATCTGTCTGAACATTTCCCTAGGAAATATTTGAAAGAATGGATGTGATAATTTTTTCGGAGCTTCGAGGCTATCTATAAATGCATGCTATCTAAAAATCATTTTCAAAACACCTAAATTTGTAAAGCTGTCCTCAGGTGCAGACTTAAAACAATAATTGTAGTTGGTAATTGCGAATGAAGAAATGAAAGTTTTTAACAAATAATTCAGTCGCATGATAATATTATGATTCCCTTCAAAGCATCTTCTTGCTCCTTGATCCTACATTCGGCAACAGACGGATAAGTAATTTTCTCACTAGTCCTGAATAATATATTGGATTTAGCTCCTTAAGTATGCACACAGCACTAGGTAGTACTGTAGTGCCTTCGCCCAAAATTCTTAATTGGTTATGTTCCCTGTAAGGAGACTAGGACAGATTTAAGTTAAGAATTACATAATATATATGTATATACGTCCAGAATTCAGGTCTGGTGTTGAAAATTTATGCGAAAAATGGGAAGACAGCTGTATGAGTACAGCAAAATAACGTTTTTATTATTAAACCCACTCCTACTACTACTTTCCCTTATCCGAGCCCAAGGGTGCATAGGGCACTGCATCGGTACACCAAGTGTAGTGTATGTTGATCATCAATCCAAAGATATTTAAATAGAGCTTTAAAAGACAAATTCACAATATTATCTTAGCTTCAATTAGGTTTATCGTAATCTCCCTGAAATTTGCACTTAATAATAATAATAATAATATTCATTAATTTCGCATCATCTTTTGATACAATAGGTATACATAAAACAAAAAACAAGTAGAAAAACAAGATTAAAATAAAATAAAAAAGAATAAATTAATAATGATTTTTTCACACTATAATAAAACAAAACTATTACTACTACTTTAATAGCAGTTAAAACAAAGTGTTTTATTTTAATAGTTCCTGGAGTGCTTCTA
This sequence comes from Micrasema minimum, assembly GCA_022494985.1. Classification (NCBI taxonomy): domain Eukaryota; kingdom Metazoa; phylum Arthropoda; class Insecta; order Trichoptera; family Brachycentridae; genus Micrasema; species Micrasema minimum. The sequence continues at coordinate 7,543 of JAGVSP010006467.1, forward strand.
ACATAAATTTAATTTTTTCACACGTTTTAGGTATCGACCGGAAGCGTGTTTGTATAGTATTATATATTAAAATCATTTTACCATACGTTGTAATCGTGGGGTAGAGTTCTAACCGTCCGCGTCCATGCGCTTGGTAGCTGTAGGACGGGTTGTGATCTAGCTTACTTGAACGAGTACAACGCTCTTAAGGCGATTTCTCGAAAAAACAGCGCTATTAAAATTATTATCCCATCATAATTGTATGTGTCGTCTACCTACTATACAAAATCACTTTAAATAAATCATGTTAGGCTCTATTGGAAAATGAAACATATATTCAAAAGAAGTTCCTTATATAAGAACTACAATTATTGTGATTTTATAAATCAAATAGAAAAACTCCGTTAAATCCTAGGAACTTGAAACTAAAGACATTTCTCTGCCAAATCTCCTAATACCTACACTTTAATAAAGAATGAGCGTTCTGCCCAAAAAGGTTGTTTGAATAATTTATCATTTCCGTAATTCTGTCATGAGTCATGTTATATTCTCAGCAAATTAATTTCATTACGAGATTTATAATTTTTGTCGCTCTGTAAGAACTCTGTAATGCGTAGCATGGAGTTACCATTAATCCTCAAAACGTATCAAGGCCAGAAAATAAAGCTAATTTAACTATATTTAGAATAATTACCTACCTATGAAACGCCAAGCTATAATACTATGGTATAAAAGTACTTTGGTGATGAAGTTTATTTCCTCTGTTTATTTATTTTATTATATTAATTTATTTTAACCACCTAATAACAAAGGGGAACAATATATAATAATAAAAGAAAAGCAACCAGGCTTGAGAAAAATAACTTTTTATTTTTGTGTTCTCGGTCGGGAATCTAACCCGGAACCTCCGTGTCGTGAATCCAGCATCTTAGCCATCTAAGCATTTACATGGCTTAATGCCTATCCTACGAAAATATAAATATAGTTTTTTGTGTTGGTATACTCGTATGATACATTTACCATCAAAATGTGCATTTTTTAAAACTTGTATACCTATAGTCCAAAATTGTTAATACTCACACGCGTTATTTGAAGCGACATCTATCGAGAATGCTGCAAAGTACTTATTTTGATCCAGATTAATTTTGTTTTACTGAAATAATATCTACTGAATTTCATCCTTAATTATGTAGTAATATAAAGGTATATATATATGTTTTATAATAGTTACTAATTTTTACAGGCCATCACCATAATATATTTTTATCTCAATAAGATTTCTAAACGAGGGCAAAAAAGAGGATATTTTTACACGATGATCACCGAAAATGTATCTGCATTCGTAGGTAGATAGATACCCTCAGTGTTGCAATCTTAATTAAATTAGGTAAAATGGAATATCCTTTAATCTCATAATAAGAACTTTCAAGATATTTATATGCAGTGGATATAATAGGACGGTACCTCTATTTCTACTTTAATCACCCCTACTTCCAACTCCTTGCAATCTCTTGCACACTTTTCCTTTAATCAGATATCTTGCTAACGAACTTACTTGGCTTAGTAAGGAGCCCTGCCCGTTTTAATAGCTTCTCGTTATGAAGATTCGCTCGTTATGCAGAGGAATAAAATAAACTGAAACTAATTTCGTTTTGTATCATGCTTAGAGATGCAAGTTTTTGTTTGATAATATTTCGCTTCACTAAGATTCAGTTGAAAACTGAAATAAGTCATAAAAACCTAGTTTAATTTGCGAGCACTCGTATACCTACCTACCTACTTGAAATCTATTTGTACTATTATTTAGAGATAATATAGTACACAATTATTATTATTAGAATACAACCTTCTTGGTACTACTCGTACCTCTTTGAAAATTGACAATTTAGAATAAGTGATTCCTAAAATGATGTATTGCGATCGAGATCAATTTTTTTTTTAAAAACACACACCTAACAAATCTTGTAATATACGCTCCACATACGGAGGAACGTCATTCGCTGTGACCGTCATTCGCATTATTTGGACGCCATCCACCCAAATAGTTGGGTGGATGGCGTCCAAATACTGCGTTCACATTGCTAAAAAGTAAGATAGCACCACTAGTTTCTGTTTTATCATGAAAGACCCTGTCTCTGTTTATTCGTTAGATTTAATTAGTTTACAAAATGTTTTTCTATAGAGAAGACAGAGCCTGCAACTCATTACTGATTCCAACTGTTATTCCTTAAAACTCAAATGTCTCCAACTTCCACCCACAGTCCTGGTTGCAACGCCTGGTTTTCAATAAATAATAACTACTTGACCACTTGATTTTGAAATAACAGTGTGCTTCTTTTTCAAAAGTTTCACAAAAAGCTTTACAATGATATTAATTTTCATAGATAAGCTATTTTCTTCCGTCCCTTGTCATGTCCAGATTTAGACAATTGTCTCAATTTCAACTTGTTAGAGGGAAACAGAATGATTAAAATGTATTAGACAGTGGAAGATAGATACAGTTGTCTTTTTTTCACTGCAAAATACAAATGGAACATAAAATTTTGCCAGTTCTCTTTGAAATAGCTTGTCTAGTATTAACTTAACATTCTCTGTTTACAAAATATTTAAGTCTTACCTTGACATTTGATTCCAGGTGTCGGTGGATGAATGGTGTTCCATGTGGGATGAATACGCCCAGAAACCGGAGAGGGCGCTGGAGTGGCAGCAGCGCTACATGAACTTCATGTTCGACCTGGAGGACGCGTCCAACGACGGATCCATCGACGTGGACGAGTTCACCACCGTCTGCTCGTGCTACGGACTACAGCCGGCAGAGTGCAAGACTGCCTTCCAGAAAATGTCCAAGGCAAGTTGTGGGACTTTCGGCCTTAGAGATATTCAACAACAGATCCATCAATAGTGTTATTAACTAGATAAGAACTGTGCTATAATTTTAGTAAAACACCTGTGATAGATTGTTATCGAACTTTCAACTGAACCAGACGTCTGATAGTCTTCAATATAATGTATATTTATTGAGGTGACAGGATTTTATTTTAAAATAATTGAGAAAATGTACATATTTAATGGTAATATTCTCAATACTCTACAGTTTACACTATAAATTGGCGACAAAAGATTACTTACTTCTTACTAAATTTATTGCCTTCAATAATCGACCCCCTGTATGAATGACCTGATACATTAATCGAGCAGATTAAGTATAGGTATAATATGATTGACTGAATTGTTCCTAAAAGGCAAAGTTCTCTGTATTGCCAATACCATGAACCCTCTTGATCAAGTTTAAGCAAGATTGTTTTTGCTTTTACAGCTGTTTAGACTCTGCACGGCAGTATTTATCTATACTTGAATCCGGTTTGCACCCTTTTTCATATTTCAATACCAAAGTTTCTTATTTTAATACTGAATTAATTTTGGTTCCAGGGCAAAGAAACTGTATCTAGGGGGGAGTTTCAGGAGCTATGGAAGCAGTTCTTCTCTTCGGAAGATCCGACCATTCCAGGAAACTACATCTTCGGCAAGACCAACTTCTAAAGAACCACTAACTTGGCACAAGTGTCAAACCATATTCAATTTCAAATTATACCTATCCTTTAGTGAATTCGCTTCAAGTAGGCATAGTTCCATTTAAAACATTCAATTGTTCATTAGCGTAATATGTGTTATATAAATGTTTGAGTAAAAATTATCATGTCATAGAAAATCATTATATTATACTAAATATTATTGTATTCAAATGTTTAAAGTAAATGTTTCACCAATCCAATAATGTATTAAATTAGTCTTAAAATCTAAATGTGTATTTATTTTACTAGTCACAGAATTTCAATTACCCAAACATTATTACATTTTGTATCTATGTACAAAGGAATAAACAACAATAACATTGGGCTGTTTTGGTGGACTTCCATGCTTACTTCTTATTTCCATCCTTCATATGTGTTGTCTGTAAAACTAGATGTTTTTCAGAAATTACTTTTTCGAACCCAATAATGCGCAAACCTCTATAAATAAGTTTCAAATAACACAGAGACCAGTCATTAATAATGGTGCTTGTAATTGTGTTTGAATGTAAAAATAGAGATTACTGAAGTATTGAGTAAAAAATAAGTATTTTTTAAATTAGAAATAATTTCAATGTAAACAAAAAACAAACTTTTAGAACATCAAATTACTAATATGGTCCACTGTCCTAAATTCCATAAAAAAAATCACTCAAAAGTTTGTGATTTAGTAAATTTATGGATCCATTACAAATTTAAGAAAAAATTCATTTTGCAACCATTTAGTTTTTATACCTCTATGTACTTTTGTAAATACAAGTGTACACTGTTGGCGACCCGTTCGCAGTTTGCATTAGAACTGCAAAACATGGACCTAAATTGGGAAGATGCACGGTATCTGGCGGCTGATCGCTTGGGTTGGAGGCAGTTTGTGGAATCCATATGGTCCACATAGCGAGCGGATATGGAATGATAATTATGGTATATCGAACGATCTTTTAACTAACTAGCTAACCATCACGCCATATCCGAAGGGGTAGGCCGAGAGGATGGAACGTCATATCACTCTGTCCTGATAAACTTCCCTTACTTTCTCCACATTCATACATCTTCACACCTATTATACCAACTTTTCACATGACCACTTTCAAGTATTTGTTTTACCTGATCACACATGTCTTTCTCGACATTAATTGTCAATATACACTACACTCAGTGTACCAATGCAGTGCCCTATACAACATTGGGTGCAGATAAGGGAAAGTAGAAGAAGTATAAAAGTGGAATCGTTATAAGAAACCCCATATGATATTTAATTTGATTTGATTACTCTAGTTTTGAAAATTATTAACAAAGTAATTAAATATTTTATACGCATTGAATTTTCCCATGAAGTATCTAATTAATTTAAAAATTAGAATTTTATTTACAAAGAAAAGCTTTTCCTCTTATGTCACAGGACTGATTTTAGAGTACTTTGCGGTGTAGATATCAATAAATTAATGATAAAGTTGATAAAAATTACTTACGCTATGTTGTTTCTTAAGAGGCTATAGTATATTTTAAGCATAAAATTTTAATCCAATTTCTATACATACGACAGAATGTTTAGGTCCCAGCTTAGTTTCATTTTAAGACTATGACTTTCAGTCAGATTATGAAAATAGGAATTTACTTTAAGAATTCTTAGAAAAATATACTTAACTAAATGTTTTTGCATCAAAGTCAAAATAGATGTTGGATACGGAGCGAAAGTCTGCGTACAAAGTAAGGTAGAGAAGTAGGTAGAGAAGCCCCACAGCTCTGTTTTGAATAAAAGCAACTTAAATCCAAGGTCTACTTGTCATTTTGAAGTTACTCAATTATTTAAAAATATATTGTAATAAGAACTTATCACTTTTTCTATCAGTAGCGAAGGTTGTCTCGGCATCTATTCCTCTCAATCCTTGAACATTGTGTGTGGAAGGGACTTGGTATGATGAGTTAAATAAAACAAAAAATTATGAATGATTCGATATTTATGTATAAGTATATGTAAAAATTGTAAAATTTCCATAAGGTTTAGTCTACGTTCACATGACAACAATCTTTTTCTCTAAAACTAATAAGAATTCCACAACTAAGGCAAACTAATATGAATACTTTCCATCAATAATCATTACATACATACACTTTACTAGTCTTGATTACCTTCAATATTATGAATTGTGAATCCTGGAACGCTTATCGACCATTACAAGAGAGAGCACTCCAACAATATACATACATAGCCGCCGCAATAATTATCATAGCCTAATATTACACATACATTGAGATTCCTTACCTAGTAATTGAAGAATGCTTACTCTTATATATCTATGTATATGAATCCTCTTTTCAGGCACCACTCTAACTACGAGCTCTGTTTGAGGTTTACTCCAACTTCTCGACACCTCGCAGGTATACCTAACATTTCCTGAAGCGCTAACTAGGGTCAATATTGGTGTTTGGCGATAACAAACAGCATTCCAGGACTCATAATAATTCCTACTCAATACAATAATTCCTGATTATCAATATTCGTATATAATATCATAATTGTAAATCATTATCAAATGCATAAAATAATCGTAATAAGCGAAGCCTGAAAGCTCATCTGACAATAATTGTAAAATAATAACATAAAAAACTAACACATTAAGACAATTGACGTAATATTAGTGATGAGGCTTTTTCTGGATAATTAATACTGAATGTAATATTGCGTGATGCAACAACCCTTAAATTAATGTATATTATATGATTGCTTCAGTTTTATTGGTAAACATGTAAAAATATAGAGGTATATAAAAGCACTAAACTAAGGCACCATCATTCTGGGCCACTATCAAATATTTCCTTTTCACTACTCACAAGACCAACATTGTTCACATTACAAAATCAATTGATTTAATATCATTCCATAAATGGTGTAGGAACACGTGGATGCTGCCAATGAATATTACTTTAATGAGTATTCAATGTAGAGAGATCATACTAACATCAACAGTCTAGTTATTTTCAGAAAAATATGTATCAATAGTGTACATTGTACATAATATCCGAAGAGATCAAGAGTATATTATTAACAGCGTTGTATTATTAGTTATTCATCCCCATGTTTTCCGACTATAATTAATATCCATCAAATATACTTAAAATAATAAGTACATACATCAAAATCGTACACATTGTAAAAATTTCATAAATAATGATTTATAAAATGGGCAAAAGGCAATAAAAATAATTGTTTAAAACAAGTCATAGTATTAAATCTTCTTAGTTAAAAAAATCCCTCGAAGGTGGGAATATGCCAGGAGACGTCCTTCTCCCCGGCTTCAGGAGGCGGAGGGTTGACCGTAGAAGTGACCGGAACCACCACATTGTTGGAGTTGATGGTATCAGCCTGTATCACGGGTTCGCACATGATGGGGGGGGGTTGGGTTGACAACCACTTGGTTGGTCATCAGGTTTGTCAGCTGCATGTTGAGGTGAGCCAGGTTCATCAGGCCTCTATTCCGCTGGGTCTTGAACTTGCTCATCTCTTTCATTTTCATTCGAATCTCGGGGTATTTCTTGTCCACGTACGGCTTCTTATCCGGCATCCACTGCCCAGTGATCTTATACTTTCCCGTCATGTCTACCTCGCATCGTCTGCTGGCATGTTTTGGACTCGATGAAAGTATCTGGATGGTTGTGGCGACCTTTGACGTAAGCTATCAGTCCAGAACGAAGGCAAATGGAAA
>JAGVSP010006471.1:0-20215 GCA_022494985.1 Micrasema minimum
GTCTTGTAACTGATAAGAATCAATGCAGAAAGAAAAGATCAAAGAAAAGCAAGGGTAAGAGAACTTTTTTAAAATTATATTTTAAAATTTAAGTCACTCAAAATATCACAATTAATGAAAGTTTAGCAAACAAATACCCATACATATTTGTTGGCAAATTGCATAAATAATATAATATTATATAATAGTACGTAAAAACGATTAAAATTTTATTTTTGGGAATGCAACATTATATTTATATAGTTTTTGTTCAAGTATGTTAATTTCAGATATCAAAATTTTTACACTAAAGCTGTATTTTTGGGCTAGTATGCTTTGAATATAACACTTTTCTTTCCTTTCTATATCTGCACGTAAAATGGTCACAGCCTGGTAAACCAATAATTTTTACTTTCAGATAATCATATTCAGAATTCTGACTCTGAAGAAGATATCTGTGATTCGCCATCTTCTCAAGGAACAAAAAAACACGCTACTAAATCCAAAACAAGCAAGCGACCTGTTCAGAAAAATATCTCCAAGCCTAAAACGAATGTTTCAAACTCTACAGTCTCTAAAACATTGATTTCATGTGTAGATGCAGGTAATGATTAATTATTTCTGAATTGTATTGTTCCCAATATATATTTTCTGTTCACTATGATTTATTTTAATATAATGTTCTTTGGTACGTACCTATGAATCTATTCCAAAATTATAGTCTTATTGATATGCAAAATATTTATTTATACAGGGTGTAACAAAACTCGTAGTACAACCCGAAAACTGGTGAATCTACATTGTACTTGGAAACGATTGTGTAATATGACTTTTTAATCTGAGCTTGAAAAAAAATATTTTTTCCTCAAAAGTTTGGCAGATTAAGTAAAATTGCATAAATTCTTGTTAAGATGCGTTTTTTTATTTTGTTTTCTCCGTGGATAGTATTAATTTGACTAAATACATTATATTTGATGCAATTTTCAAAAAAAAAATCAACTTCATACTTAATTTTCTCAAAAACTAAGGGGAAAAAAATTTATATATTCTTCAAAATCCGACTCCAAATATTATGTAGATTAACTGGTTTACCGCTTGTACATGGAGTTTTGTTACACCCTGTATTATAGTCATGGGCATTGAAAAGTTTAATCACTTTTACTAGGTATTTAATAATGTTTCGGAAGTAATATAGACCCATAAAATTCAACAAACAACTTTTAATATATGCTTACTGCAGGTAGTTTACTGTTTTTTTGGTACTTCGCCAAGTGCTTTCACTGATGTTATGTTTCGAGAAATTAAATAATCCTAAAATTTTTATTACAGGTTTCACTGAAGCTCTTAAATGGGTGTGCGAGTCTATGGAAGAGGTTGCTTTGGATCAAGAAGCAGAGGGATCCGATGAAGGAGAAAGCACTGCTCTCATTCCAATAATGGCAGAATGTGTTGAAGCCATGGAAAACTCTCTATTTTTGGAAACTCTTAAATGTTTAGGATTAGATCCACCTAGCAATGAACAGGTTGGCAGAATGTTTACGTCACTCAAAGAACTTTGTAGCGCTATGTTATAAAATTGTTTTTTTTCACTATTAAAATCTTATATAAATCACGTTGTGCGTGATTGCAACCACTGATGATCGCTACACAAGCCATTAATTAAAATGTTCAGGAGTGACAAAAACTGTAGAATTTTGTAGTAGAACAATTTTTTTTTTACTAATTTTGTATTTTGTATTAAGAATGTGCTAGTATGTTCAAATACAGATTAAAAACATATGAAATTTAGTAAAAACTATTTATTTGCGGTATTGACTTTGACTGATTGCAAGACATCTATTAATCAGTTTAAAAATTTGGGTGTACCACCAATCAATAGGTACATCTTAATCTTAATCCTCTCAACTAAAATCACCAAAACATTTTTTTTAGTTTATATGGCTATTGCATTTATATATTGGATTTAATTTAATTAATAATTTATAAAGCGCGAATTGAGTTAATAGAACCAAAACGGCGCTATAGAAATTATCCATTATTATTATTTATTATTTATGAATTTAAAAATGTTAATCGGACTTTTTTTATTTATTTTTCAGGAATGTTATTGGCGGATTCCCGGACGTATCCATTTCCAAGCTCTACGAAAACGGTGTGAAACTATTACTAAGGCCATAGACAAAACCCTCCTTGTTCCACAAGAAACAGATGTCGTTAGTGAAGTAAATCATGCTGATGAGTCATCGTCCCACCAAAACAGCTCACATAATAAAAGTCGCAATGATGGAAATTCATCATCCTCTGATGAGGATGCAGATGATTTTTTTAACAGAATACGTCAAATGAATAACAACCCAAATGGTACCGATTATTCTCAACCAAAGAATAATTCTCAACAGACTAAAAGGAAACGAGTAATGCCCAGTGAAGACGATGATGATGATATGGATGAAAATGCGGCAAAGTCTTCCTATCTTGTGAAAAAAAAGTAAAAATAACCAATTAGAAGCGGAAAAAAATCATAATGAAGAAACTATTTCACTTTCCGAAGATTCAAATGAACCCAACACAATTTCAATAAGAAAATCTTTTAAGAAAACTAAGATGCAATTTTCATCTGATTCTGATGACTCTGATGGATCAATAAACAAAACAGTTGTTTCTAAAACGAAATTTAATTCAAATAGGACTAATTCAGTCAGTTCTACTAACGGTTTTAACGAACAAGACCCAAATACATCAAAGGCAGTTTTATCAAAAGATAGTGAACATCCTAAAGATTCTGGAATGCAATCATCAGATGAAGATATGCTTTCAGTGAACCAAGGAAATAAAAAGCGAAAAAAAAAATTTCTTTTCATCTGACAGTGAAGATTCGTCAGATGTTCCAACTAGCACTCAAATTAACACTAAATTTCCTCCTGACTTCAATAACCTGTCCACTATACAGTCCGAAGATGAAAGCAATGAAATCTCGGTGAATAAAATTTCATCAGATGATTCTCATAATAAAGCATCAAATTTGGCTGATACTTTATTTGAAAATTTTGTCAGTGGTGTTGAAAACTGAGATATTATTATAACTTTATTTTTTTGTAACTATAATAATATGTAAGTTTTAAATTATTTTTCTCTAACATGTATGATTTAATATTAGTTTTTACATAAATATGACTTTTAGAAGCCTAACGCTTTATTTTAATTTTAGTTGATTGTGTGTTCCTTCAATAAAATTATTTGAAAAAAGAAGTTTTGTTCAATTTATTTCGCAGTAATTTTTGTTTATTATTTGTGTTACATAAAAAAAGTATTTCAATCTATTTCTTCAAAAAAGTTTTCGACATAATTAAGATTAAGCATAAGTAATGGTAACCCATTACTATAATATATGATAAATATCTATTTCATATCCTATCTAACTATACCTATATCATAAATATGTCTGAAATAGGGGAAGGGCTGGTGAATTCAGGGTTTTTTTTTTTTGTTAACTGACTAAAAAATAACCCTTTATATCATATCCTATCTAACTTAAGGGGAAGGGCTGGTGTTAATAAATTTTAGTCACAGTTCAATAAAACAAAAAATATATTTGAATAAAAATATCAATACAAGAACCTACCTTGCATACCTTTAGTCATAATGCAATAAAAACAGGCTTAAAGCGGTCTATCTAAAATTCATTACCCTCACTGACTTTTCTCGTAAGAAGCTCACTAATAGATTTTTATTTTGCCCATCTCTAATTTTGAATACCCATTTTTTTTAAGTTGATCTGCGTTTAAATTGAGTAGAGGAAGACTGTGGGCTTAGTTAGGATACTCTGCCTGAAACCAATTACCTCCACACTCACGTCTACGCTACAGTCAGTTTTGGTCCTTTAAATCACACTTTTCAAACTACACATTCAGATTCCCGAAGACACATTTCCTTTCTAGTTGGCTCTACATTTCAGTCATTTAGCTTTAGTAACTCTAGCAAAGAACTTAAAGCACCTTTGAGAGTATGTCTCACAAAACTGGCACATTAGAAACTATCAAAATATTATCAATAAATTATTGTGGTATATATAATATTTACGTTATTGTGGTTTATGTTTATATTAATATATATTTTGAAAAGAATACCCACATGTGTATTTATCTCTATGCCCTATTGAGCGACAAGGCTTTCATAAATCAGATATTACGAACAAATTTTATTTTTACATAAGCTGAATACATTGAAAGCATAATATTATGGTGCAACTTTTTTCGAAATGGTGAGTAGAGATTTTATTTTGCATGCATTAGCAATATTATATTCCGCAAAAAGCAAAAGTATAATAAAGATGTAGTAATACAAAGCAGTTTTGTAAAAAACTGCAGTCCTACGAAGAAAGCAGTATCTCTAAATAAGTGAAATGTTGGTCAAATTAAGGAAAACAAAAATACTTCTTGTAGAAAACGTGGGGTTAATACAATTAGTCGGGGCTTTTTTTTTTTTTTTTAAATGTGCCGGAACGCACTTCATGTCAAGCTTTTTAATAAAAAAAAAATTATATTCAAATGTAACTTATATAAATGTAACTTATGTAATTATTATTATAATTACTTAAGCGCAAATATTTTTTTGTTTAATTGATTTTAAAATAAAACCGTGAAAAAAGGTGCCAGAACGCCGTTCCACCGCGTTAAATGGAAAAAAAAGCCCTGCAATTAGTTCTGTGTAAAATTGATGATGGCACGTTCTTTACAAGGATAGCAGTATAAATTCACTGTAACTGCACTAAAAACCTAGTAAAATGTTAATTTTGTAAATTAAATCTGTATTCTACATCATGGACATATTTTTTACCAGGATATAAGAATGGATTGGGAAAATGTTTGTAATTTACTGCATTGGGCAAGTTTTGTGTTTCCAAGCAGAATGCTCCGTGGCGCACATACGGTGCTCCAGACTTGCCATACAACGGTTGGTATTCTTTCCCGGCTGCAGGGTTCGGCAAGAAGTTGGAGGTGTAGAACTGCACTCCTGGCTGGTTACTGTATATCTCCAGAACCCGTCCAGACTTGGGATGCACAGCTCTAGACACAAAAGCCAAGCCTTGATCGCCACTCCTAGTTATACAGAAATTATTATCGTACCCTTTACTAGGTACAATCTTCATGAAATCAGCGAGAATTCGAGGTATCCTAAAGTCATACGGAGTATCTCCAACTGGCAAGATATGCCCTGTTGTGACCAAACTATCATTAGTAGGAGTATACTTGTCCGCATTGATAGTTAGTATGTGGTCGTAGATTTCGCTGGGACCAGCGTCATGACCAGCCAAGTTGAAATAGGAATGGTTAGTGAGATTGATAGGCGTTGGTTTAGTCGCAGTACATTCCATCTTTACTTTGATGACATTATCAGACATGACTTGGTAAGTAAGTTGGGTGAGGACACTTCCAGGGTATCCTTCTTCTCCATCTATAGACAGATAGCTTAGTACAACTGTAGTTCCCTCCACGTGATAGTCCCAGTTGACTTTGTCAAAGCCGATGAAACCTCCGTGAAGATGATTGCCATCCCTGTTCTTGCTAAGAGTATAATTCATTCCGTCTAGTGCAAACTCTCCAGCGCCAGTTCGATTCGCTACTCTTCCAACGGTAGCCCCAAAGTAAGGATTGGAAGCGCACTGATAACCTTCCATGTTATCAAACCCCATCACTACATCCAAACTGACACCATTTCTATCAGGTACTTTAATACTGGTTAAGGTAGCTCCATATGTTATGACTTGTACTTGCATGTTATTTTTGGTGCTCCAAGTAAACCTAGTTATAGCTCTGTTGGACTGTCCTATCTTCGGTGATCTTCCTTCATCCTTTACAGTCATATATCCATAAGAATCTATCAATAAGTGAACATTTGATCCATTTGACAAAGATGGAGAATCTAATGAATCTGTTGGTGACAAATTATCGGAAGCCATGATACCTATTGAAGTTCTTATTACTTATTTTCTATAACTGATATACTGATTGGTCACAATTTGCGAGTAAACTTGTTCACAGAACCGATTGCGCCGTGTCAAAATATGATAGAAATTATAAGTAAGTAAGATAATAATATTATCACTTTCTAGATAACAACTTAAAACAATATTATCACCATTAACATTAAAAGTCGAAAACAAGTCACGTTTTGGAGTTATGCAAAGTTTATTTCATTTATAAAAGTATAAAATGGTAGGTTGAGTATTGATAAATTATCATTTATTCGGGTATAAGATGACGATGATAATATTTATGTAATGATTACCTCACGATCCCTCATGATTACATATTTGAACAGATTTTTACGATCTGTATAATCACAAAAGCCTTGCGTCCCCCGGCAAAACGTAAGCAGTTTTTTTTATTTTAGAGGTTATAAATTTCATGTTAGCTCTAAGCTTTCGCAAAATTGCTCGCCGGAAAAGTTGGCCGAAGTACGGGTAAAACGGGTAGCATCGCGTGAAGTAGTACAAAATACCTACTTCAAAGTCTACTTTATATTCCAATTTTTATCAACTTCATGAGAGTTTGTACTGGTTTGGTTTGGAGCGGTTTTGGAGCAAGTTTGGATTGGAGCTGCTTGCACAGATTAAGTAAATAAAAATAAAATACAGAATAGGACTGCTCCCTCAAGCTTATAAAAACAAACGTAAAAAAAAAATTTCCACGCACGGCGCTAGTATAGTTTTTGTATACTGGAGGCACAGATTATATTTATATATTATACTTCACAGATATATACTTACAGACATTGGCGGCTACCCCTATAGGTCATAGGGTCAATGACCTCCCAAACTTGAGGACCCATATTTAAAAATAAAAAAATTAAAAATTGAAAAAAAAAAAAAAAAAAAAAAAAAAAACTATTTTATCAACCTACATAAAAATACAAAAGGTTAAATGTAAAGCATCATAAATAAACACCCCATATTTAAACAATAAAATAACTGCCAACTTGCGCATCAATAATAGTAACGAGTTGAAAAATCAACTCGCGGTCAATTTTTTGTATTGACCGCGAGTTTCTGTAGGTATCCCATACAAACAGTGATATTTCAAATTTCTTATCTCCAATCTCAGTATCAAAACATAATTAGGGCTTAGGGCATTGCCGCGCGTGAAATAGGTATACCTGCAGTTCATGAGAAAAAGCGGGATATATATCGTTATTCTGCATGAGAAGACAGAAAGAGACATCAAATAATACGCTTACGTGTCATCTTATAAGTGCGAGAATTACACAATACTTCTTTAGCGAAACAATACCCTTATTGTGTCTGGCTTTTGTTGGCATAGCGGTATAAGTTTTTTTTTACGAGTTATGAAAGCAGTTTTACCCTATAGTGTCTTAGGAAAGTTAAGTTAAGCTATAGATCTGGGAGTAGTTGAATAAAATGTATATCCTAATGGTTATTTTCAAATAAGTAAATTTTATAAGATGAAATTCGACAACATGAATAACTTAAAATGGCCCTTTAAAATGAAATATGTGACATATTTCCCCTTTTATTTCGACTACAATATCTAATAAACACGTGTTATAGTTTTAGCCTTGGGTTATCTGCTTTATCATAAACAAAGACATGTTTGTCATTATCAGTTCTCGGCAAAGTTTTGACGAGAGAGCGATGTACCTACTTCCTGTTTTTAAATATTGATTTATTGATTAATCGCTCATATCTAGGGCATTTCGGGTTTTTTGCATATCGGGTAGAAAGTAGTGAAAGTAAATTTTGATTATATAAGTAATATTATCATATTTATTTAAGGACTATTAGAAATATTGTTTTAGTGTTTGTAGTGAAAACCCGTAAAAACTTATTTAGTAACATTGCGTAAATAAATAATGTTTTATAAAAAATATTCAAGATGAATTCCGTCAGTGAAATTTTAAAAGAAATAGCATCAAAAAAGAGTTCAAATAATAACATTGGGATGACCATATTAGTCTTGAATAAAGTGCAAATAACGAAAGAAAAAAACAAAGATTTAAAAATATTTTTTAATACTAAAAGTTACGATTTAAGGACAGAAAAATTGATTTCATTTATACAAAAAGTATTTAATAAAGTCTTGTAAATAGTGTGAATCTATGTATCAGTATCTCCATTTGAGTATATAATTTAAACTAAAGTTACAAGTTAAACCAAAAACTGTATTTGCGCATTGAAATGGATCCATATGAATGTAAGTAAACCATTTTTTGTTTGCGTATAGGTACTCAATTCGGATTTCTTAAATATGTATAAGATTATTTTTTTTTAAATGACCTCCCAGTTTTGAACTCCTAAAACCGCCGCTGCTTACAGATATACTACTTACTGGAGGTATGAAAAGTGCAACGACGATGTATTTGAGGTGCTGTGTATTGCCAGGTTCATGTTTTGTAATACCATAAAAAAATGTCCTAACCAGAAGATTTCACATGAACATAAACATAATTAAAAATAAATTACTGCCCAAATGCCAAACTAATACAAATACAAACATGTAGGTTAATATTTGTATTTCAGTGATGAAACAGATTTTTTCAATCTATAATATTAATAGCGTAAAAATGATAGTAGTGTACATCAGTGATACCTGCCGAAAAAATAAATCTCGGTGTTGTCTGCGGAAAAAATAATCTCCATCGGTTCTTAAGAGTAGGTACCTACTTGCAAGCTAGAATCGAGTTTTATTATGTTTTTTTAATATGATACCAATCCAATACAATATAAAAAATTGGATTAACATTATAACATTTCCATTTTTAAGCAATTTTCAACCCAATAAAAATTTGAGTTGAGTTGTCAAACGATCAAATACGACGCCATTTTTAAATACGTTTTACAAGGAGGGTGGGATAGAAAAAAACAAATTTTACCGGACTACTTATCAAATACTGTAAAAATCCAACCCGGCAAAAATGTTTTTAAGACATTTCGTTATTTTAGTTATAATCGAGTTTTATTATGTTTTTTATAATGTGATACTAATCCAAAACAACATAAAATATTGGAATATCATCATATTATTTCCATTTTGACTATTTTTCAATGCATTTAAATTTTGAGTCGAGCTGTATGTCATAACTGTTACAAACGTGACGCCATATTTCAGTGTGATTTAAAAGGGAACAAACCTCTAAGTGTAGCGGCGTTTTAAGGGGAAACGATTCGAAACGATCCGAAACAGGGTTAGGCGTTTTGGGTTTTTAATGTGTATTTATTTATATTTCTAAGATAAAAAAAATGTTTTTTGCTACTCAACATAATGATGTTTCCTGTGATTAAAAATCTTTCTCTTAAATACTATAATTACGTCACAAAAAATCACGAATTTTATGAAAAACTCTCGAACAGCGTTGTGGCGTTTGAGCTGGCGTTTCTTAATTAGTGACGCCTCATTTCTAAAAGAATACCAGTTTATTAAAAATATAATAATTCATCCTGTTATCAAAAGGAATGGCAAAAAACAATTTAGTTTTTCCGCAATACGTTGTCAAACAGACGCTATTTTTTTCTGAAGATTTTTTCATACAAATTACTATTGTAAGATTTTGTTTGAATCAGTAGCCGATTCAACATTCAAAAGTCATTCGCCATTCGGCTTTCGGACGGGGAGGTCACGTCCGTTCGTCCTAAAATTTCGTCCAATTGACACTTCGTATATGTACACAAACACTCCAGGTGTTTAAACCATTGGTGATGATAAAATCAAGTATTTTCATGTTATATTTTATTTGATATATAGAACAACAAATTTAATGTTTTTATATTATTCTGTGTCAGTTTTTTTTTCCTTCTTCGAGCTACAAGAATCATAATATGCTATAACAACTTTCCCTTATCCGCACCCAAAGGTGCATCGATACACCAAGTACAGTGTATATTGATCATTTTTATTACACGAAAGTAGGATGATCAGTCTTACGCATCAGTCCCAGTCCAAGGTATCGCACATGAAATATTCATATGAAAAAAAACATGTAAATAAATATTTCATCTTGACGGGAATCGAACCCGCGACCTCATGCACGGTAGCCAAATGCGCTACCACTATGTTACGAGGCGGACATGGGGAGCATATGGACTCGCACAATTCCCGAAAGAGATATATTATATTTGTAGAATGCCGAATTACTTTTCATTTTTTTTAAATTTAAAATTTATCATTACCATTACATAATTTCTTCCCATGTAGAGCATATGGATTTTTTAAATTCCGAAATGGCGGGCGCACCTTTTTTTCATAAAATAATGTTGGGTATCGTTTTAAGGGTTTTTAAGGGTCCTGATTTCGAATCATGCGTTTATTTTTTATTCCAAGATGGCGGACGCAATTTTTCATACAATGATGTCGCGTATCGTTTAAAGGGTTTTTATGGGCTCTGATTTCGACTATAGCGTTTATTTTTGGATCCAAGATGGCGGATGTAACTTTTTTCATAAAATGATGTGGGGTATCGTTTAAAGGGTTTTTAAGGGCCCTGATTACGAATCTAGCGTTAATTTTTTAAATCCAAGATGGCGGACGCCACTTTTTTCGAAAAATGATGCGAGATATCGTTTAAAAGGGTTTTTAAAGGCCCTGATTACGAATCTGGCGTTTATTTATAAATCTAACATGGCGGACGCCACTTTTTTTAAAAAAATGATGTGGGGTATCGTATAAAAGTTTTTGAGGGCCCTGATTACGAATCTAGCGTTTATTTTTAATCCAAGATGGCGTACGCCACTTTAAAAAAAAAATGATGTCGCGTATCGTTTAAAGGGTTTTCCGGGGCCCTGATTTCGAATACAGCGTTTATTTTCAGATTCAAGATGACGGACGCAATTTTTTTTTCATAAAATGATGTTGGGTATCGTTTTTATGGTTTTTATGGGCTCTGATTTCGAATATAGCGTTTATTTTTGGATCCAAGATGGCAGATGTAACTTTTTTTCATAAAATGTTGTGGGGTATCGTTTTAATGGTTTTTGGGGGGCTCTGATTTCGAATTAAGCGTTTTATTATTTAATCCAAGATGGGCGGACGTAACTTTTTTTCATAAAATGATGTTGGGTATCGTTTAAATGGTTCTCGGGGGCTCTGATTTCGAATTTAGCGTTTATTTTCAGATCCAAGATGGCTGAAGTACCTTTTTTTCATAAAATGATGATGAGTATCATTTTTAAGGTAACGAGCTATGGACAAAAACGGAATACGAGGAAAAATAAAAATACTTCTACAAGACTATCTACACAATAGAAAAATGAAAGTAAAAATGAACAAAACCCTGAGTGACGAGAAGACTCTAGAAACCGGAGTCGCCCAAGGGTTAATTCTCGGACCAAATGAGAATTTAATTTATACCAATATATTATTGTAAAAAATGTGTGTGGCAGGTCCGACGCATGAATAGAATTTACTATTTGATGAAAAAAAGGCGCGTCCGTCATGTTGAATTTCAAAAATAAACTCTATATTCGAAATCAGGTCGCCCGTAACCCCTTTAAACGATACCAATATTCATTTTATGAAAAAGGTGTGACCGCGATCTTGAATCTCAAAATAAACTCTAAATTTGAAATCAGGAAGCCCATACGCCCTAAAAACGATACCCATCTTCATTTTGTGAAAAAAAGGTGCATCCGCCATCTTGGATTTCAAAATAACCTCTAAATTCGAATTCAGAACGCTCGTTACCATTAAAAACGATATCCAACATCATTTTATGAAAAAAAGTTGCGTCCGCCATATTGGATTTCTAAATAAACGCTAAATTCGAAATCAAGACCCTTAAAAACCAATAAAACGATACCCAACTTTATTTTATGAAAAAAGGGTGCGCCCGCCATTTCGGCATTTAAGAAATCCATATGCTTTACATGGGAAGCAATTATGTAATGATGGTGATGATTATTAAGTTTTAAAAAAAAATCAAAAAGTCATTCGGCAATATACAAATAAAATATATATTTTTCGGTAAATTGTACGATTCCATATGATTCATATGTTCGCCTCGTAGCACAGTGGTAGCGCATATTGCCACCGTGTATGAGGTCGCCGGTTCGATTCCCGTAGATGGTCAAGATGAAATATTATTTATTTACATGTCATTTTCATATTAATATTTCATGTGCGATACCTTGGACTGGTACTGAAGCGTAAGACTGATCATCCTACCTTCATGTAATAAAATTATCAATATACACTGTACTTGGTGTATCGATGCACCCGTGGGTGCGGATAAGGGAAAGTAGTAGTAGCAAATGCTCCAAATTTCAAACAAAGATTCTTTTAGCTCGAAGAGAAATACTTCTAGGTAGGCTACCTAATAATATAAATTGC
Organism: Micrasema minimum; assembly: GCA_022494985.1. Lineage (NCBI taxonomy): Eukaryota > Metazoa > Arthropoda > Insecta > Trichoptera > Brachycentridae > Micrasema > Micrasema minimum. The sequence goes on from JAGVSP010006471.1 coordinate 12,318, forward strand.
AAACGAATTGTAAGGTAGGTACTTTTCTTTAACTTATTCACTGTCTGTTAATTATTTTATTCGATAGCCATAAAAATTATAACAGAGTACTATCTGTAAACAAACATGGCGTACCAATTATTCACGCCGAAATGTCACTAAATTATCTGAAATGCGCAAATATTACACAAATTATAAAATTGATATAATGATGCAGGAACCTTCCCAGGAGTGAATAAAATAACTCTCTGCAACAACTTATGGCAATCGGATGAACGGTTTACAAATGCATAGGGGACAAACAAACTTACATTCATTTATATATATATTTATATATTAGGTCCTTACATATGAAATTGGCATTTTGCCGTACTGGCAACTTTGATCTCAAATATCTTCTCTTTGGTTAGGAATTCCAAATTCAAATTTTCAAAAAAAAAACAACTTTATGTTCCTCCCATACAAAACGCCAATTTCATATGTAAGGACCTAATAGATAGAAGATAAATAGTATAAGCATTTTTCATACATACATTGATTTTTTAAACTTTTAATATAAATAATGTAGTTAGTACGTAAGTGTAAAATTATTTTGTAAGAAATGAATCATACATAGGGGGATAGACCAATGTTACACAGATAGTAAACATATTTTTTATCGTGTCTGAGATGTAAACTAATATTTACAAAAAATTAGAGTTACACCACTGTTATTTTAAGTGACACGTTTATAAGACACATATCTAATTGTATATAAAATTTTATTGGAATCGATGGAGAGATGTTTTTTACAAAGGAACGAATAGATAAATATGACGGAATCATAAGGAAGCGGTTTTGGCTACTGAACCCTAAAAATTTGAATTTACGTACTCCTAAAAAACACAAAAATGAAATTCCTGTACATTTTATTAAAAAAAGTCGCATCTGTCACCACGAATTTCAAAGGGAAATTCTTGGAGTAAAAACAAAAACAACAAAAATTATATGATGAAATAATACGTAACAATTTTTTGAAGATAACTTGTCGTAAATTTGTGTTTTATTCGTGTGTCGCGCGTCGTGTTGTTTCGACCCCTGAAACTGAGAGTGTGTGCGTACACCGTTTGCAATGTATGTGTAGCGGAAAATACCGAAAATTCGAGCACCGAGCATTTGTACTAAGAACCTTAAATAGGATTTACAATATTTTTGTGATAATAAGAGGTGATGAAATGCATTTTCAAACTTAACTGCGATTTAGTAGGACATTTACGATAATCAGGTTTTAAACGGAGGTGATAAGAAAGGGCCTTAGCCAATCAACTAAAGGTGGAACAACCAAAAATCGAGGCGCGGAAGCGCCGAAAAGCCCCGCAGGGCTAGCATTTAACAGTCGGCGAAGACTGTTATCTGCTAGTATTTATAAATATTTTAATATTCACGTTCGGTTTAGTTTGGTTAAGTTGATTGATTTCGGGAAAATTTTTCCGAAGATTCACGTTAACATTAAATTTAGTGTCGTGTATTGAGTGTATTATCATTGGTGTCAGCAGGTGTCAGTGTCGAGGATAATTTTTGGTGTCAAGTGTCACATGTCGCAAAAAGTCAGACTACACTGACAAATTAACTAAAAACTAACTAACCATCACGCCATTTCTCCGTAGGGGTAGGCAGAGAGGATAGAACGCCATACCACTCTGTCCTGACAGACTTCCTTTGCTTCCTCTACATTCATACATCTTCTCATGCACATACGCCGATTATTCCGACTTTTCACATGACCACTTTCAAGTACTTAAGTTAAAATTAAGTAATGATTATTTTACCTAATTTAACAATCAGATTGAGTCGGCATCAATAGGTATTTTTTTGGCAGTAATGATAAACATACAATATTATACTGTAGGTATACAGATATTCATTTGTGTACAGTAGTCTCTAACATTTATCGTCATAATGAGTTGAGTTTTATGATACTTGTGTTTTCTGAGTTTAGTGCCAGTATTTATTTTATAAAAAGTTGTCATTGAAATTTTTCTTATTGTAATAGCTAAAAATAATAACTAAATCCCATTGCTGATTGCTTGACCATGAGTCTGGTCATGGATATTAAGAATGTAGTCGGTACAAGCCATGGTTTAGTAAGAGGTAAAATAGTGACGTTTGGTAATAATTTGAAATGTCAGTGTTTTCTTGGTATCCCGTATGCTCAGCCACCGATTGGACCTCTTCGGTTTCAAGTAAGTTTTTCATCCATAAAAATTATTTTGCACTTATGGTAAAAGATTCAAAATCATTATAAGAAATTAAGTGCAAAAATGTAGTGGTGATTTGTTGACATTAACATTTTTAACGGGTGTTTTAAATTTTATGAACTTACTTCTGGTAATTTGCAACAATATGCCTTCATTTACTTGATTATTATTTATACCTTGTCTTTTTTCCGTATTCATATCTTATGTTATCATTTATGGTGGCTATTCTTTATATGCTTACTGTATTTGAGACTGTAGCATAATATTATGTTCAATTATTGTTCTTATATTTTTTATATCTGTATGTATTTGACATCTCAACAGAGACGAGAATACTTGAAGGGAATATGATATCTCAAGGGCTTATTGTCATTGGCTTTAAGTGGCCACTTGATGTATTACAACATTCCCCATTTCACCTAGTATTTGATATCCATATCTGCCAATATACAGTAAAGTGGCGCTATGCTTCACATGTGAACTCTCTGTCATCCATTGAGAAAATTGCTAAGCATTTTAGCAGAAACCTTTATGATTGCAAGTGAGATTCTTACCGAATTATATCACCTACTAGGAAACGCCTGAAGATGAATCTTCAATTTGTTATACAAGTATTTGGACACACTCAAAATGTTGTTTATAAATATAATATACTTATGATGTATTTTCAATATTATGTAAAAACCCTATGGGCCATGAGATGGTAATAATTGATGGTTTAATTCTAGGCTCCCCTTCCACTGGAACCATGGCTTGATGTATTAGATACTACAGAATTCCAAAATGACTGTTTACAGCTAGATGATATTTCAAGAGAGCCTTTTGGTTCTGAAGATTGCTTGTATTTGAATATATTTACCCCGGACATCAAACATAAAACCAACCTACCTGTTATGATTACTGTGAATGCTTGGGGCTTTCTCTATGGTTCAGCCAAAACATGCTTTTATGATCCACAGTTTTTCCTTGAGGAAGGAATGATAGTTGTAACATTTGGTTTTCGTTTGGGCCCTTTAGGCTTCCTTTCTGCCTGTGAACCGAGAGCACCGGTAATGCGGGACTTAAAGATGTTCTAGCTGTCTTGCGATGGATTAAACCAAACATATCCCGATTTGGAGGGAACCCAGAAAATATAACGCTTTTTGGATCTAGTGGAGGTTCTGTCATTGTCGATTATCTAATGTTTTCTAAAGCAGCTAAGGGTCTCTTTCAGAAAGCTATTGCACAGAGTGGCTCTTTACTAAATCCTTGGGCATTTGCTCCAGACCCTTTAAAAACAACATGTTTATTGGCAAGCGAACTGGGGTATACGAGCACAGAACCCTCTGAAATTGTTGACTTCTTAAAAAATGTTCCAGCAATTAGTATATTAAAAGCAAATAATGAAATGCAGAAAAGAAATACAAGTCAGTTTTTCTTGATCCCTTTTTGGCCATGTTTGGAAAATGAATTTGAAGGGCAAGAGGCCTTTTTAACAAAAACTCCCAAAACGCTTATTAGATCAAATGAGTTTTTGGACATTCCTTACATTACTGGTTTTAATAGAGATGAAGGTTTTTTATTTCTAGTTTGGGAAAAAATGATCGAGAATGATCAAATATCCAATAGTTTGGAGACATTTACCGCTTGGACACTCAATTTGGACTACAAATCGTTTGCATCGATAGAAATTGCTAAAAAAATTTCTTTATATTATTTAAATGGATCATCCACGCCAGATGAATATAGAAAAAACTTTACAACTCTTTTGACAGACTTTGCTATAATTGAAAGTTTAAACCGATTTGTTAAAGCTACCACTGCTAAGAAACGAATCCATCCATATTACTATTACATGTTTGATTACTTTGGACCCCATACGACCAAATCAAAGGCCCTAAGAAATGAAATGAAGGTTGTAACTCATCATGATGAATTGCCATATTTATTCAATTGTTATTGGAAAGATGAATCTGAAGATACTGAGGAGTCTATACTAATGAGGAAGAAAATGATATCTTTGTGGAGTAGTTTTATGAAAACCGGGTAAGTTACTACTTGCTCAAAATTATTTATAAAGCAAACGCAAATTTTAGCAGTTTTTTTTCTGTTAAAAATGTTCTATCTTTTGTTAAAAACAAGCTTTATTTATTATTATTATTTACTTTCCATCTTTTGCATTTTTATTTTTTGATTATGAAAACAACAAAAAAAGTTAGTGGACTTTGACTATTTTCCAACAAAAATGGTTTATTCGATCAGAACATGACCAAAGTGAAATAATTTGAAATCCATTTTAAAGTCAAACTACTTTCTTATGGTTTTGATACTATGACAATGAAATATCAATTTGTCATATACATTATTTTTCAATAAAATGTTTGCGTTTAAGAGGGCACTATGCCACAAAACCTTAACCGCTTTTCCATACAATCGTATTCCTCGATTTTCTCCCTGGAATTTTTTTTTAGCACTAGAGCAATGATTTTTTCAAAAGTTTTAGATATCAATAAGAGGCGTGTTTATACTGTCTTATTTTTTAAAGATAAATTAATAATTTTAAAAAAAAGACGATACAAACACGCTTTTGGTCCGATATCTAAAACGTGTGAAAATATCATTGCTCTGGTGCTAAATTCCACAGAGAAAATTGAGTATAGAGAAACGGCCGCGGGTCACGTGACAGAGGATGCTCTTATTGGGTTTTGTATTGAAATTTTTTGCATTTTTTAAAGATTTATTATATTTCCAGAAATCCCACTCCCTACTTAAATGAATTAGTTACTACTAAATGGGAGCCAGTAACTGACCCCAAAGAACTTCATTACCTTAAAATCAGTAGGGAACTCTCCATGGAGAAAAATCCTTTTGAAGAAAGAATGAAGTTTTGGGAGTCCATTCAAGATGATGTAAAGGCGTCAAGAGGGCAAAAATTTATCAACAAAGGAACAAATTTAGGGAATATTATCCGATAGTTTTTGTTAGCACTAAGTTTGTGAGTTGAAATCGTCATTCTTTACTCTCCTTTTTGTAATTGAAAAGGTTTTCTTTTTTAGAGATAATAAATTCTATACTAAATAATGGATAAGGAATGAGAATTTTTCTCTTTTCAAACTTCGAGTTTAACATGCTGGACATGTTTTATGTCTTGAACAAAATGAAGTACTGTTTTATGCTTTCTATAGACAGTACCTATCAATAGCTAATATTTCATTTTTACGAATCAATGTGGTTGTAAAAAAAATTATTTGTAATTCGTAAGAAACGCATTTACAAAATTTGTATTATAATTTTGTACTAATGAAATTCTAAATTGTTTCTATTTCATTTCTAAAAAAGTATCGTATTCACTACTTATAACCAATTAAAGAGGTAGAAAGGACTGATCTTTAAAGATATAGGGATAGGGTACTAGCGTATGGTACAAGTGCCAACTTTCTCGAGAAGCTGGTATATTCCAACCAATAAAATCATTAGTTTTTTAAATTCCCACAAATATAGAATGTGTCATCATTGCGAAAAGGGCTCTTGTTTTTGTTGTTCATACAGATAAAAAAAAATTGACAGCTGTAATTTAATTTTTAATTTTTTTATTTACTTACACCCCCATTCTGAATTTTTTCACGAAAGATTTATGCGGTGACTTGGTATGGTTCTATAGAGTGCTTTTTTTTCACCAAAAACGATTTTTTTATGCAAAATATTCGCTAAAACAGCACACAAATTGTATGTCAAAGCCTTTTTTTTAAATAAAAAGTACCTACCTGAAGTTCTTGTTGATTTTGAAGTTGCCCATTTTCATACAACTCATTAAACAAAGTTGAAAACGTAAATATATTTCCTTATTTTTCCAGCTAGATGCGGTTTTAAGATGTCATTGAACTGGAGATTTTTGTCTATTTTCAATTTATTCCCCACAAAAAACTGGGGGCAGATGTGAACTCTTTTTTTTCCACCAGTTGAAGTTCTTGTTGGAATGCGAAAAAAATTTAGTATAGAGAAGAATTTGTGTGATACTTTTTAGCGAATATTTTGCATAAAAAAACCTTTTTGGTGGGGAAAAAAGCACTCAATAGCGCGATACTGAGCCACTGCATAAACCAATAGTGAAAAAAGTCAGAATGGGGGTGTAAATAAATAAAAAAAATGAATAATTAAAATACAGCTGTCAAAAAAATTGTATTGTAAAAAAAATTCTTCTATAGGGAATAATTACTTCCATAAAGGTTTTCTTATTGTCAATGAGTGTAACATTAATATCATTGTAGCTTAGTTATGTATGAAAATTTCAGTCTGTAAGAAACTTGACAGTTTGACTCAAAAACATGTGAACTCGCGCCACGTATTTTTATAAAACTAGGTGAAATGGGGAATGTTGTAATACTCGCAACCGCTGCATAACGGCCTGATATCCATTCCCTTGGGAACTGTTGAGATGAATTGTAATTTTAGCCCGTAAGCATCCAAGTTTTTGTATGACAGTTTGGCAGTGACCTAATGACGCTTCTCAAGTTTTTGTATTCTATACGCTTTCTTTGACTTTGACCTTTAACATTATATTTTGTTATGGTTAACACGGTACCTACTCTTTTATAATGAAAAAAGAACCCACAGTAAAATTTTATTTGTTTTATGTATCGCTTTGAGAAATTGTAAAAGTAAATTCCAGCTCTTCTACACATGGAACTCTGATATTGGCCAAGACCCAACGATTATGACTTTCAGCCAAAGATTCCTAATAACAAGATAAAACAGGTTAATAAAAACGTAATTGTGGAGAAAAAGAAAATTTATTAAAGAACTTCTACACAAATTATTGTACATGATTACATTATAAATACAGTCAAAAAAATATAAAAAGACTTTACTGCTCTAATCACAGTCAACTTTTATTTCCAACAGAATAATAATAATTCTTAATATATTCTCGTCTTAACATGTAACATCCTCAGCCTCTATAGATCAGCTATTGAAATTAGATAGTGTCAGGAAATTGAGATGAAATGTGCAACACTGCAAAAGAAATATGTATGAACAGCAGAACCGCAATTTTCTAGGCTAATTGAGGATCGGAAGTCAATAATCTTACAATAAGTACTGAATAATATCACGGAGTTACTTCTTCATGTCCGAGATGGTTGAATGTTTTTTTAAATAATTGTAACTCTTTTTTAACACATTACTGGCTGCAGAGAACACAATATCACAAATGTATAAAGTATCACAAATGGATACATGGTGATCAGGATAAAGGAGAATTTATTGCGCTTAAACTTTATCACTCCAAATATCTGAAGCTTTTACATACATATCATATTTGTCACAAGAAAAATGTTTTACAATTATAAGAAAATAAATATATATACTTACTTAATTATAAAAAATTATTTGCTTTGTTTATTTTTTATAAATATAGCCCATTCCTTACAATGGGCCATTTTGCTTGAATCAAGCACTTTTAGAAGTGTTCGATGAACACTGTTCATCCTAGATAAGAGCAACAGAAATGGATAGCAAAGAATGACCCATGGCAAAGAAGGCTTTTACACATTTTTTAAATTTTGTATTCCAATTTAATCTAATTATTTATAACTTAATTTAAACTTTTTTTTATTATTAATTCTAGTATTTACTATTAAATTATTATATTGCATTTAATCAAATACATGTTTACACAGGATGACATGTGAAAAGTGACTAAAA